>JAPDDO010000176.1:0-183770 GCA_027422415.1 Schizothorax lantsangensis | reverse complement strand
TATTTTTCTTTATAAAGACACATTATTTTGTTGTTACTTTAGACTATACACAAATTAAATTAGACCTTTGCAGTTTCCAACGATACCTTATTATTTTTCTGTACGATCAAAACTCATGGAGCAGGTTTTGTCTCTTTTCGTGGTCAAAGAAAATACAAGAATGCCCGCACTAGGCTCTGGGTCGACCCCAGGGGGTTAATAATAATGCATGAAATCTTTAGACCTCTACTGATGCGTAATCTAGAGTGGTGTCCTCGATTGTGTGTGGGTCCATGCACATGCTGAATCAGGTCAAGTGTTTTAAGCAGTTTATATTACTTTAGTAGTTTTGATTTCTGCATTATCTATGAGTGAATATTAAAATCCCCTGCAATAGCAAAACAGTCAAACTCTGAGTAAATCAATGATAATAGTTCTGTGTGAACTCTTCAACAAAAGGCTGGGAGAGTATTTTGGAGGCCTGTAAATAATGATAAACAGAATACACGGAGCACCTGTCAGCACAATACCTAGATATTCAAAAGACAAGTACTGACCCAAATGACAATGCCTTGCATTGATGAACTCTGTAAATAGAGCAGCTACACCTCCACCTCTCTCCTAACAGTCCTGCAGACACTTATAAATTAAAGTTATCACGTGATAGAACAGAGATAGAGAAAGCTACAGGCACTGGGTTCCGCTTGTTCTGTTAAACTTTGTGAAAGTTGCTGCTATCATAGCGGGGACCCGACACACATCACTGAGAGTAGCTATCAGTTGTTTTTGGTTCACCTACACCAGATGGACGAGGGTTTGGGCCCTGTCGTTGTGGCAGTGGTCGAAAGTGCTCTCACAGGAGGAGGAGGATGAGCTGGGTCCACAGGCTTTGGTGGTTGTGGGGCCCGCCATTTTTTAGTTTTTAGTTGATATCTTGGGGGCTTGCAGCGAAAGAGTGGAGGAGTTTGGTCCCAGCATACACCAGTTCCTCCATTTTCTGTGAGAAGCTTAGAAGCGGAGATGCTGGAGAGAGGGATGGAGTGTCTGGTGAGCGGGGTTCTGGCTCTGGTGTTTCCGGTGGCTGTGATATGTTGTGCTGGCTTCCCTGGCTGTTTTCCAGAAAGTCGTCCTTGGGTGCTGAGTCTTGGAGCTGTTGTAGTAGTACGTCACAGTTTGTCTGTGAAGAACTCTGTGGGCAGGGCCCTGCCGGGATAGTTTCCATGAGCAGAGTTTGTTTTGGCTGCATGGCGTTATCAGTGTCCTTGTGGGATTCTTCAACAACATGATGACTCGAAAGCTGATATGAAGTCCTGTGGTCACTCATATTCTGTCCAGGTGTGTGTGTGCCATTCAGGTAAAGTGGATTGGCACACATCACTGAAGGATGACGGATGGAGAAATAGATATTGTCCTTTACAACTCTTGCACCAAGTTTGTTTGGGTGGAGGCCATCCAGTTTAAACAGTTGTCTATGGCCCCAGAAAATATTGAAGTTGTCGATGAAGTTGACTCCTTTTGTACTGCAGGTTCTTTGTAGCCATGTATTCAGCTCAAGCAGCCATGAAAACATGTTAGTTCCCCTGCTGGGAGTGGTCCACTGATGAACGACTGAACTTCAAGTCTTTGAAGTGTTTCAAGGAGTTCACTGAAATCCTTCTTAAGGAGTTCTGACTGCTCTTTCCGAATATCATTCTTCCCCACATGGATGATGACTCGATTTGCAGTCTTGTGCTTCATCAGAATGTTCCGAAGTTCCTTGTTCACATCAGAGACAGTTGCTTGAGGAAAGCAGCATGTAGTTGTAGTCCTGCTACTGATGTTTCTGATAATAGAGTCACCCACTATCAGAGTCCTGGGCTCGGCTGCGCTCTGAGATGAATGCCGCTGTCTGCTCGACCTTGAGCACCTGTTAGTAGCGATGTTAGCTGCTGGCTGATTCGATCCATGTTTTGTTACATTTGGGGATTCCTCACTGACATTCATTAATGCTTCAAATCTGTTCTCAAGATGTATAGGGGGTGGTAGAATACCAGTGTTTGCAAGCCTTGTCATAGCCGTATCTGGGGTAGAGGATGCTACGGCAGCAATACGCGATACTCGTGGCAATCTGATGTCTCGAGTGCCTTTGGGTCTCGCTCCCTGTTTGTGCCATCGATTAGTCTGTTGACCAGTTTCGGCTTGTTCCTCTACACTTGGTATAAACTGTTGATATTCACTAGATTCACGGGACTCACCGGCTGTATGCTGAGGGGGTCCATGATGATGATCTGGTGTTTGTTCCGTGTGAGCAGACGAAGCAGAAGACCATGGTATAGACCGAGATCGGGGGAGAACAGAGACAGACAACACAGGCAGTGCATTCTTGGTCTCAGGGACCATGGCAGGTAACACAAAACAATCATCAATAGATTCGTTAACTGAAACTGGATAGAATAACAGTTCACAAACAGGATCACAGACTAGGACTGGTAAGGCAGACGGTTCAACTGACACCCTTGGGGAAACAGAACAAGCAGCCAGTTCATGAATAGTCTCTATGGCAGTGACAGGGTTAACATGAAAGACATGGGATGCATTTATATTCTCTGGGCTCAAGACAGGCGGGGTTAAGGGTGCAAAGGCGGGTTTTTGAGCTGTGACTGACAGGGTTGAAATTTCCGTCAGTCACAGCTCAAAAACCGCCTCAGCACCCTTAACCAACTCCTGCATCTAATTGTGAACTCTCAACCCAATCAGCCTTTGCCATTGGGTACATTGGCAAAGGCTGATTGTGTTGACAGTTCACAATTAGATGCAGGAGCTGATTTTAAACAGACAGACAGTTTAAAAAAACTAAAAGCTACCTTCGTGCAGACAGAGAGTTTATGACCAGGTGCATTGACAGAGGCTGGAGTAGGCAGTAGTTCTGTGACAGAAACTGGCAAGACAGACAATTCATACTCAGACCTATTAATAGAAGCTGGACAGACGGATGGTACAACACTAGACTCAATGACTAAAACAGAACGGACAGAAAGTTTAGACACATTACTTGAAATGGAACAGACAGTTCATGAATGGTCTTTTTGTTCCGGTGTTCACGGCAGAGTTAACAAGGCTTACAGAAACTACATTTACAGCTTCCATGCCGTGACAGGCAGAGATGAGGATTCACAAACGGCCCCTATAAGCGCAGCAAAACAGTCAGGACTTTCACAGCCCGCATCCTTTGGTGTGACAGACAAAACTGAGAGTTCAGAGGTAGCCTCCTCAGTTGGGGTCGGGGCAGGAGAATAGCTCATAACTGGCCTCCATGGCCGGTTTCAGAGCAAGACAGGAGTTCACAGACGGCCTCCTTAGCCGTGACAGGGCAGAACGAAGATTCACAGACGGCCTCCATAGCCATGACAGGGCAGGATGAAGATACACAGAAGGCCTCCATAGCCGTGACAGGGCAGGCAGAGAGATCATAGATGGATACCACTGACACCTCTGGAGGTTCCGCAACAGATGCCACCACCTCTGGAGGTTCTACAGCAATACCATTAGGAAACAGAGAGAGTTCATTACCAGGATAGGTACAGTGCTCATCTACAGTTCCTTCGACCGTGACATGACAGGCTGGAAGTGTATTGTTGGGCGCCACCACCACGCAAGGATCTGAAGCAAGCGCTGACGGTGACGTGACTCTGGATGATCAGCGGTGACGTGACGTGACTCTGGATGATCAGTGGAGACGTGACGTGACTCTGGATGATCTGCGGTGACGTGACTGGATGATCAGCGGTGACGTGACCTGACTCTGGATGATCAGCGGTGACGTGACCTGACTCTGGATGATCAGCAGAGATGTGAAGAGACTCTGGAAGATCCGCTGAGGCGTGACTTGCATCGTGACGATCAGTTGAGACATGACTTGACTCATGAAGATCAACTGTGACTGGACTTAACTCATGAAGATTAGCTGTGACTTGACTTGACTCGTGACGATCAACTGTGGCTTGGCTGGACTCACGATGATCAATTGTAACTTGACCTGATTCATGAAGATCAGCTGTGACGTGACTCTGGATGATCAGCGGTGACGTGACTCTGGATGATCAGCGGTGACGTGACTCTGGATGATCAGCGGTGACGTGACTCTGATGATCAGCGGTGACGTGACTCTGGATGATCAGCGGTGACGTGACGTGACTCTGGATGATCAGCGGAGACGTGACGTGACTCTGGATGATCAGCGGTGACGTGACGTGACTCTGGATGATCAGCGGTGACGTGAGTGACCTGACTCTGGATGATCAGCCGTGACGTGACCTGACTGTGGATGATCAGCAGAGACGTGACCTGACTGTGGATGATCAGCAGAGACATGACTTGCATCGTGACGATCAGTTGAGGCATGACTGACTCATGAAGATCAATTGTGACTGGACTTAACTCATGAAGATTAGCTGTGACTTGACTTGACTTGTGACGATCAACTGTGGCTTGGCTGGACTCACGATGATCAATTGTAACTTGACCTGATTCATGAAGATCAGCTGTGACTTGGTTGGACTCCCGAAGATCAACTGTGACTTGGCTGGACTCACGACGAGAAGCTTTGACTTGACTTAACTCATGACGATCAACTGTAACTTGGCTTGACTCATGTCGATCAACAGTAGCTTGACTGGACTCATGAAGATCAACTGTGGCTTGACTGGACTCATGATTGACAGCTGTGACATAACGGGGCATTGTTGTGTCCGCCATTTTGCGATCGGTTGCCGCCATTTTGTGAGCGCGCTCTGGGTGCAGCCACCATTTAAGTCAAAGACGCGGTGTCGCATTCTTCCTCCGCGACACCAACAGTAAACAAAGAGCCAACATTCAACAAAGCATAATCCAGAAACTGAGCAAGTGATGAATGCGGACCCTCGCATCTAAGCAAAGATCGTAGAGGTTGATTAATGCCATCACAGATAAACTCTATCAACAAACAGTCCGGTAAATCAGAGTAAACTGCAATGGCTAGATACTCCTGAATATTGTCCTCAAGTTATCGCAGGCCTTGTTTAAGAGCTAATAATATTATTGCAGTGTCCATACCTGACCAGTGTCCACTTGAACAGTTGCTGTATCCTTGTGTGGCCGAGTATTCTGTAAAGGAGCCGACGAGACGTGAGGCGTATGGATCCATGTGCAAGCTTTTATTCAGAAACATAGTAAAACACAGGCAGGGTCAAACGTCAGTAAACAGATATGTTGTGGGCAAGACACAAGAGTATTCCGAGAGCATGTGTGGGTCGTTGATCAGCAGATAATATCCAAAGGGCTTGACAATAGGGGTAATCTGAGTACATGAGCAATAGTCCAAACAGGGGCAAACAGAGTCCAAAAGGCAAGACGATAGGGCAATCCAAAAACACAAAAGCAAGAATCAAAACAGGTAAACAGGCTTGGCAAGACTAAGACTATGAAACTAGGAATGGCTCTGTAAAGTAGCTATCAGCTATGACTGCGATAAACACTAAACAATACTCTGCAATCTGATTTAGGAAGTCCATGGCTTAAGTAAGGCGTGTGATGGGAATCAGCTGTGTAATCAGTGAAATCAGCTGTGTGTGTGTCATCAGTGCAATGGATGATGGGAACTGTAGTCCGAGGTGAAGTACAACAGTAGTGTAGTGCAAGAGTCCATGTGGTGAACGGGTGACCTCTGGTGGTGAGAGAACGGAAGTTCATAGACCGGATTCGTGACAATTAGGAGAGCCAGAGAGAGAAATGGGCTGCAGTCGGACTGAGGCCCGTGCAAGGCTCTACCCGATTTCTGCGTTTGGAAACGAATGTTGTGAATCAGGGGGGTGTGTGTAACTAATACTAAATGAATATATTAAGTTTGTACTGTGTTGTCTAATATGGATTCCCCCAATCTCACGCAAGCCTAAATACAAAACCGTATTATTATTATTATTTAAAATATACTGCAATAAATGTGTTAAAAAAAGAAGGAGATAACGAATAAGTATGTGTGACCTGCTGAAATACATCAGAGAATTATTAAATGTAAGTGTCAAGCCTTTCATTTTGACATTAATGTGAGTGCCAAAATATGTGTTGGCTAGCTAGCCTATAACACTCAACAATAAGCCACCTTCTCAATCGTTTTATTTTTTTATGCCATAATGCACACCTCCTTAAACGTAATCTAAACATTCCAAGTTAAGTCAAGTCAAGTCACTATTATTTGTATAGCGCTTTTAACAATGCAAATTTTGTCAAAGCAGCTTAACATCAGTTTGATATAAAGCTGGGTGGCTTTATGTCAGCTTTACAGTATTTAGACGGGGAAATAGTGTGTCGAAATAGTGTCATTCTTCTCTGGCCAGACAAAATCAGCAGTTTAAATCCAGGCTAAAGCAGAGTCAGATTGTGCAAAGGACTCATCTGGTTCCTGTGGTCTTGTCCCGATGGCCGTCTAGGAGACAGGGTCTTCACTGTGGATCTGTCTCTGGGGCTCATCTAGTTGTCCTGGTCTCCGCTGACATTCAGGGCTGTAGAGGTCATCTCTAGGTGCTGATCCACCATCTGATCTGGATACAGACTGGATCTGGGTGACTGCAGTGACCATCTGATCTGGATACAGACTGGATCTGGTGGCTACGGTGACCTCGGAATAAGAAAAAAAAACAGACTAACATTAGCGTAGATGCCATTCTTCTAATGATGTAACAAGTATATTGGATGTTTTGGGAAGTGTTCCCAGTTCCGGTTGACCTAATTAATGCAGCCTAACAATCCTTTAACGGATTTGAATTATAGAAATGCGATAGTGTATTATTGTGTAAGCCAGGTTAAAGAGATGGGTTTTTAATCTAGATTTAAACTGGCAGAGTGTGTCTGCTTCCCAAACAGCGTTAGTTAGATTGCTCCAGAGTTAGGGCGCTAAATAGGGAAAATGATCTCCCACCCGCAGTTGATTTTGATATTCTAGGTATTATCAAATGGCCAGTGTTTTGAGATCGCAGCGGACGTGAAGGACTATAGTGTGATAAGAGCTCACTCAAATACTGAGGTGCCAAACCATTCAGGGCCTTATGGGTAATTAGCAAGATCTTAAAGTGTTACGATGTTTAATAGGGAGCCAGTGCAGTGTTGACAGAACCGGGCTAATATGGTCATACTTCCTGGTTCTAGTAAGAACTCTAGCTGCTGCATTTTGAACCAGCTGGAGTTTGTTTATTAAACATGCAGAGCAGCCACCCAATAAAGCATTACAATAATCTAGCCTCGATGTCATGAACGCATTAATTAATATTTCTGCATTTGACATTGAGAGCACAGGTCGTAATTTAGATATATTTTTAAGATGGAAAAATGCAGTTTTACAAATGCTAGAAACATGTTTTTCGAAGGAGAGATTGCTATCAAAAAGTACACCTAGGTTCCTAGCTGATAACGAAGAATTTACAGAGCAGCCATCAAGTATTAGACAGTGATCTAGGTTATTACATGCAAAAGTTTTTGGTCCAATAATTAACACCTCTGTTTTTTCAGAATTTAGCAGCAAGAAATTGCTAGTCATCCAGTTTTTGATATCAGCTATACATTCCGTTAGTTTTGCAAATTGGTAAGTTTCATCGGGGTCGCGAAGAAATATAGAGCTGAGTATCATCAGCATAACAGTGAAAGCTAACCCTGTGTTTCCTAATGATATTTCACAAGGGTAACATGTAAAGCGTGAAAAGAAAGGGACCAAGTACTGAGCCTTGAGGTACTCCATACTGCACTTGTGATTGGTATGATACCTCTTCATTTACTGCCACGAATTGATGGTGGTCAGATAAGTACGATTTGAACCATGCTAATGCACTTCCTCTAATGCCAACATCATTTTCTAGTCGATTTAAAAGAATGTTGTGGTCGATAGTGTCAAACGCGGCGCTAAGATCCAGTAGCACTAATAGAGAGATACAACCACGATCAGATGATAAAAGCAGGTTGTTTTTAACTCTAATGAGAGCAGTCTCAGTACTATGATATGGTCTAAAACCTGACTGGAAATCCTCACATACAGTATATCATTTTTCTCTAAGAAGGAACATAGATGTGATGATACTACCTTTTCTAATATCGTTGACAGAAAAGGGAGATTCGAGATCGGTCTGTAATTAATTCATTCTTTGGGGTCAAGTTGTGCTTTTTTAATGAGAGACTTAATAACAGCCAGTTTGAAGGTTTTTGGGACATATCCAAATGACAATGATGAGTCAATAATATTCAGAAGAGGATCTATTATATATTTTTTGTCAATTTAGCCACTGTATTGAATATATACTTTAAAATTGAGCGTAAAGGAGCAACCATATCTAAAGTGCTAGAAAAAGAGAGAGTCCATAGTTTCTGTTACATCATCAAGTTGTTCTGAGATATTGGATATGCTGAGGAACTGAGATAAGTCAGGAAGATTATTTATAAAGCAGCAGTCTTTTGTGGTAGAAGTGATGGTTCTGCCATATTTGTAACAAGGAGTTGGCTTTACAGCTTTAGCTATATGGAATATACACGAAACTAGATAATGATCTGAGATATCATCGCTCTGCTGCAAAATTTAAACGCCACTGACATCAATTCCATGCAACAGTATTAAATCTAGAGTATGATTTCGACAATGAGTAGGTCCTGACAAATGTTGTTTAACACCAATAGAGTTTAGAATCTCTATAAATGCTGATCCCAATGAATCTTTTTCATTGTCAACATGGATATTAAAATCACCAACAATTAGGACTTTATCTGCAGCCAGCACTAACACAGATAGAAAATCAGCAAATTCTTTAATAAAGTGTGTATGGTGCAGTACAAAGATACAGTAGCCAGTACAAACATCACAGGGGATTTATCATTAACACTTGTTTCTTTGGATAACGTATATATGAAGCACCATTACTTCGAATTAATTATACTTAAAGCCTGCCCTCTGAGAAATACTGAAAATAATGTTGCTATAAGCAGCAACCTCCTCATTTACCTTTTCGACGTGGTTCATGTTTGTAACAGTAATCTTGGGGGGTAGACTTGTTTAAAGTAATGTAGTCATCTGGTTTTAGCCAGGTTTCTGTCAAACAAAGCACATCTAGTTTATGGGTCAGTCATATCATTCATTTAGTGCTTTTGTGAAAGGGATCTAATATTCAATAAGCCAAGCTTTATCATGTGTTTATCTGTATTATATCTGTTTTTTTTATTTTTGTTGAACATCAATTAAATTGTTACTCTTACTTTGGTTTGGATGTTTTCTGTATTTTCTAGCTCGGGGAACAGACACAGTCTCTATAGTGTGATATCTAGGTGAAGCAGTCTCTATGTGCTGAGAATTAACTGACTTCTGTGACATGAGGCCTAATATCCTACTTTTTGTAGTATTTCTAGGCATTTTTCATGTCGCAATTTTAGCCCATTAATCTTGATTTCTCATAGATTTGTTCGTATATTTTTTATATTTTTTTTATTTTGTGAGTCAGTGTAAATTGCGACTCCAATAGTCTCATGAACATGCAGCCAACGGCCAAGGTCAGGATTTTTCGTTCAAAAACTTTCATTAGCTTGTAGTTTTAAATAAAGCTCCTTACTAACAATATTACAACATAAGGAAATTGTGCAAATTGAATGGTTTTCATAATTACTGTTTAATAACCATAAAAATGCAAAGAGCCTTTATTTAATTTGATGTGGCTGTAGTCTACAATGATCCCACGTTTTGAAATTAACCCTCACTGTAAATTTGAGGATGTTAATGTTATATTATAATGTAATTGTTGTTTTATTTCGTTATTTCGTTTGAAAATTGTTACAAAAAACAAATTATTTTGTTTTTTTTTCATATTTCGTAATTACAGTCAGTTTGCAATCTGTCCCTTTGCACCACCTGGCGGGTAATTTTGTGAACGACTTTAACACGCGACTGACTTGCAGTTAACGCCGTGGCCTGGCGGCGGCTGGGGGTAAGTTAGGCATTTTGGTTGTCCACCTACTGTAGTTAACATACCTTCTTACATCAGCATGAGAAATCCCCCCGGACCTGATCTTTACGACCTGCACACAGACAAGACGCGGCTCCGGACCCTGACCAATGCTCAGCAAAGTCTCCAGCCCCTAACTCTAGTTCTGTGCCAGAATTCGTCCCTGAGTTCCTACCTGAATCCATGCTATCCACAGAGCATTCTCCAGTCCTCAACCAGAGTTCAGTGTCTGCCTCAGCCCGGAGCAAGGTTTAATGTCGAGAGTCGAGAGATGGCTCTAGCCCCTGACCAGTGTCGAGAGAATGGCTAGGTGTGTCAATAAGCAGTACACCAAGTCTAGTCCAGAGAGGGCTCCAGTCCCGAATCAAGCCCAGAGAGGGCTCCAGTTCCCGAGTTTAGCCCAGAGAGGGCTCCGGGTCCTGAGGTTAGCCCAGAGAGGGCTCCAGTTCCCGAGTTTAGCCCCGTGAGGGTATCTGTTCCAGAGCACAGTGCAGTACAGCCTCCAGCCCCTGACCAGAGTCAGTCCAGAATGCTCTCCAGAGCCCGCTACAGACTGCTCTCCAGAGGGCTCACACACAGAGCTATGAGCTCTAGCTCCTTTGTCTCCGCTGGTACCACCCAGCTCTCCTTCATCAGATCCAGTTTCTGTTCCTCCAGAGCGCCCTCCAGTCTCCGCTCCACCAGAGCGCACTCTAGTGTTCTCTGCTCCTCTACTAGAGCTCAACCTGGATCCCACCTTGGTCACCGATGCAGGAATAGAGAACGTCACTTTAGGAGCGTTCACCCTGGCACTATGGTGTGTTTGGGCAGCACACATGCCCATGATTGTCCCCAGGAAAATTTTGGAGGAAGGCTCCTCCCCCGTCAAGGCCACTAAGGCCGTCAGTACTCCCTGTGCCCCTGGCTCCTTCGATACGACTGCGGTGGTCGTCTGTACTCCCTGTGCTCCTGTTTCCTGCAGTATGGCCATGGAGGCCTTCCACCGGTTCGGGCTCCCTGAGCTACTTCTTTCGCCATGGCCTCCTGAACGGCCGGCGCCTCCCTGGCTCCCTGAATTGCCAGAACCGCCGTGGCCTCCTAAGCCACCTTGCCTGCGAACTGCCGGTGCCTCCCTGGCTCCCTGAATGGCCGGCACCTCCCTGGGTCCCAGGATTGGCAAAACCACCATGGCCTCCTAAGCCACCTTTCTGCGAACTGCCGGCGCCTCCTTGGCTCCCTGAATGGCCGACACCTCCCTGGTCACTTGCACTTCCGGCACCGCCTTGGAGGGGTCTTAACTTACAAGCCGTTCCCTCTTCAGTTGGATTACTTTCCCTAGTTATGGCCAGGAAAGCTGTTCCCTCCACGGATGGATTAAATTCCTCCACCTGTACCACCCTGGAACCTACTATCTCCATTTTGGATTTATCCTCTGTCTGCTCTAATTTGGCTTCACTCGTCTCCACCAAAGTCCCTCTATGGCGTGAGGATAGATTTAATAGCGTGCTAAACAATAATAATTAGTTTCTCAGATATAAAATATCCTTTTTTTATTGTACAAAGTACATCCTTTTGTAGTAGAAATTGATGGGCAATTCATTGTATTTAAATTTCTTACCCGCGATGATGTTTTCATGCTCTATATAAAACAATAAAAGTAATATGAGTGTACAATGTAACATGATGAATGCTACGAGTCTAAGTATGTTTAGAACATGTTTATTATAAATAGCCTACTGTTCAAAAATAGATTTTAATAATGTGCTAAACAATAATAATTAGTTTCTCAGATATAAAATGTATTTTTTTGTTTATGATAGTACAAAGCATGCATGAGTCTATAAAACCTATATATATATATATATATATAAAGATGCTCCTGATATTAACATGCTCACAAATGCTTTTTTTTTTTTTTTTTGGTTGTTTGTATTTTATTGAATCAGATACCTGCACCACAGATGATGAATCCTGATGACTTTCTTCAAGCTGTTTTCCTCTGAGAGCGTTGTACCAACATCAGATGTTCAACTACACTGATATTCTATGGTAAAACAAGATCCTTGACTACTGATTGTTTTTTTCTTCTTGAATCCATGGAAATAAGCAGGAACACTTAAATAACACACAAATATCAGGTATGATTTATTTATTTCACTTGTTGAACATAATCTGTTGCAGGAATGACTCAAAGTCTGTTCACATCTCTGTGGTTAGATCAGTGTGCACAATAATGTGTCTTTGACCTTCATTATGTATGTTTTGATTATACTGTCTTGTAAATAAAATACAAATAATAAAAAAATTAAATTTCACATTCTCTCTTACCTGCCTCAAAGTCACAGTCACACTGATGGGCCATTAGCAGCCTTTAGGGGAGGGCCCTTTGTGTCTCAGGTGAGAATCACTTAATATTCAAGACCATTGCCACTCCCTCGCATATAGGCTTTCAATCACAAAACATGTCTTAAAAAATTTAAATCAATATATTGTTTTCTGTGAATGAGTAAGCAGAATGATTCTCACATAATTGTGAAGTAAATATTCTAGCCGACAAGACTGATTACTCTAAAGTCTTATTCAGGACTATTTAGTGTGGGTTTTATGGCCTTATTTCAGCTACATTTTTTCCCCAAAACTTACTAACCACGCATAATATTTTTTTTTCTAAAAAAAATGCAAACATGTACATCCATCTTGGTCACATATTATTGTAGCACAGTTTGTGCTGAATACAAAAACAAATACATGTTGGTCAATAGTATGTTATAAGTAGCTGAAATAAGCACAAATATCAGGGCATGTCAAAACATCTCAAGGGCCCCAAAATCACCTCAGACCCCAGAGGGTTAAAGAGGTGTGTGAACTTGCAAATACGATGTCAGACACTGTAACATGCTCTGGTCCGCTCCCTGCTTACCGGGGTGATGAGATACATAGCAGACTGCCATCACTCAATGGCTGGATGTCTAAGTGGTGCCCGCAGAATAACATAGGTTTTATAGACAATTGGACGAGTTTTTGGGGCAGACCTGACCTGTTGAAAAGAGATGGTGTTCATCCCTCCTGGGATGGTGCCGCTCTTCTCTCTAGAAATATGGCACATATTCTTAGAGTTCGTACTTGACTAACTTGGTCAGGCCCGTGTCAGGAAGCAGACAGACTGGCTAAACCGACCATCTGCTAGCCGCCTCATGTCACAGAAGTCAGTTAATTCTCAGCACATAGAGACTCTTTCACCTAGATATCACACTATAGAGACTGTGTCTGTTCCCTGAACTAGAAAATACAAAAAAAAAACAATTTAAGAGTAACAATTTGATTGATGTTCAACAAATAAAAAATGTATATAATACAGAGAAACCAACGATAAAGCTTGGCTTACTGAATATCAGGTCCCTTTCTACGAAAGTGCTTTTTGTAAATGATATGATCACTGATCATAACCTAGATGTGCTCTGTTTGACAGAAACCTGGCTAAAACAGATGAATAC
Source organism: Schizothorax lantsangensis (assembly GCA_027422415.1). Lineage (NCBI taxonomy): Eukaryota > Metazoa > Chordata > Actinopteri > Cypriniformes > Cyprinidae > Schizothorax > Schizothorax lantsangensis. The sequence continues at coordinate 170,335 of JAPDDO010000176.1, read as the reverse complement.
ATTATTTTAAACGAGTCTACCCCAAGATTACTGTTATAAAAATGAACCGCGTCCAAAAGGCAAAGGGGGAGGTGTTGCTAAAATTTATAGCAATATTCTCAGTATTTCTCAGAGGGCTTTAAGTATAACTCCTTTGAAGTAAAGGTGCTTCATATCACATTATCTAGAGAAACAAGTGTTAATGATAAATCCCCTGTGATGTTTGTACTGGCTACTGTATACAGGCCACCAGGGCACCATACAGACTTTATTAAAGAATTTGCTGATTTTCTATCAGAGTTAGTGCTGGCTGCAGATAAAGTATTACTTGTTGGTGATTTTAATATCCAAGTTGATAATGAAAAAGATGCATTAGGATCAGCATTCATAGACATTCTGAACTCTATTGGGGTTAGACAACACGTGTCAGGACCTACTCATTGTCGAAATCATACTCTAGATTTAATATTTACACATGGAACTGATGTTAATGATATTGAAATTCTGCAGCAAAGTGATGATATCTCAGATCATTATCTAGTCTTGTGTACACTCCATATAGCTAAAACTGTAAATTCTACTCCTTGCTACAAGTATGGTAGAACCATCACTTCTATCACAAAAGACTGCTTTATAACTGTAAACAATCTTCCTGATTTATCTCAATTCCTCAGCATATCCAACAGCATAGAAAAACTTGATGATGTAACAGAAACTATGGACTCTCTTTTCTAGCACTTTAGATACGGTTGCTCCTTTACGCTTAAGGAAGATTAAGGAAAAGACTCCAACACCGTGGTGTAATGAGCACACTTGCGCCCTAAAGAGAGCAGCCCGGAAAATGGAGCGCAGCTGGAGGAAAACTAATCTAGAGGTATTTTGTATTGCTTGGCGGGAAAGTGCCCTATCTTACAGAAAAGCATTAAAAACTGCTAGATCTGATTACTTTTCATCTCTTTTAGAAGAAAACAAACATAACCCCAGGTATTTATTCAATACAGTGGCTAAATTAACAAAAAATAAAGTATCAGCAGGTGTTGACATTTCCCAACAGCACAGCAGTAACTATTTTACTTCCAAGATCGATACTATCAGAGATAAAATTGTAACCATACAGCCGTCAGCTACAATATCGCATCAATATCGCATCAACATCGCATCAGTGCACTATAGATCCCCTGAGGAACAATTCCACTCATTCTCTACTATAGGAGAGGAAGAATTGTATAAACTTGTTAAATCATCTAAAACAACAACGTGCATGTTAGACCCTATTACATTTACATTTACATTTATGCATTTAGCAGACGCTTTTATCCAAAGCGACTTACATTGCATTCAAGTTACAGTTTTACATTTGATCAGCTCTTGCTTTCCCTGGGAATCGAACCCATGATCTTGGCGTTGCTAGCGCCATGCTCTACCATTTGAGCTACAGGAAAGCTCAAATGGTATTCCATCTAAACTACTAAAAGAGGTGCTTCTGATCGTGGTTGTATCTCTCTATTAGTACTACTGGATCTCCGCACTGCGTTCGACACTATCGACCACAACATTCTTTTGAATAGACTAGAAAACTTTGTTGGCATTAGTGGAAGTGCATTAGCATGGTTCAAATCATACTTATCTGACCACCATCAATTTGTAGCAGTGAATGAAGAGGTATCATATCGATCACAAGTGCAGTATGGAGTACCTCAAGGCTCAGTACTAGGGCCGTTACTTTTCACGCTTTACATTTTACCCTTAGGAAATATCATCAGGAAACACGGTGTTAGCTTTCACTGTTATGCTGATGATACTCAGCTCTATATTTCTTCGCGCCCTAGTGAAACACACCAAATTGAGAAACTAACGGAATGCATAGTCGATATAAAAAACTGGATGACAAGTAATTTCTTACTGCTAAATTCTGAAAAAAACAGAGGTGTTAATTATCGGACCTAAAACCCCCACATGTAATAACTTGGAACACTGTCTAACACTTGATGGCTGCTCTGTAAATTCTTCGTCATCAGTTAGGAACCTAGGTGTGATATTTGATAGCAATCTTTAATTTGACAGCCACGTTTCTAGAACGGTTGTTCTGCACGCTTAACCCTAAGGGGACCAACTCGTTTTTTTTTTAAGACCAGTGCAAAAGACATTAAAAATACTCCGTCGATTTTGGTCGTACAGATAAGTGTTATACATCAATTGAAACTTTGAAGTGTCTATTTTTTTTGTGTACACTCACAAATACAACAAAACTTTGTGGTTTTGGAAAAAAAAAAGAAAACAAACAGGATGCGCTCTCTGTCTTCTCCATCTCCGCGAGCTGCTCTTCAAAATACGTCGCTAAAATGAACTGTAACTCAGCGAAAACTCAACACACGGACATGGGAGTTATATCTATAGAAAGCTGGAAGTGTCTACTTTGAAATTAAGTAAGTCTTATCGAAAACAAACATTCTGTGATGAAGTAATCCGTATGAAACCAACACGATGTTCAATCTGTCCCGTCTAACTCATTATTTCTAATGCGATCCCGCCCCTCGCGTTCATATGTAAATAGCCGCGTGAGCCGCGTGCTCAGGGAAACGCCTAATAACAAAGCCAGATCGTTCCTCGCGGCTAACATTACTGTTCGTTTCTGGAAGAAGACACGCTGAATAAAAGCTGGATTTGCCTCAAAAATCTTTTTTTGCATTAGTTAACGTGTTATTGTGACTCAAACTTGAACGCGTTTATTTTTTTTCCCAAACGACAACATGATGAATGCTACAATGATTAGAAAAATGTTTAATGTTCACAAATGGATTTAATAGCGTGCTAAACTATAATAATTAGTTTCTCAGATATAAAATATCCTTTTTTTATAGTACAAAGTACATCTTGTGTAGTACAAAGCCATACATACTAGGCTATATGACTACAAAATCATAGTTCGTTTTTTCTAAACAATAATAATTAGTTTCTCAGATATAAAATGTATTTTTTTGTTTACGATAGTACAAAGCATGCGTGAGTCTATAAAACATATATATAAAAAGATGCTCCTGATATTAACATGCTCACAAATGTTTGTTTTTTTTGGTTTGTATTTTATTGAATCGGATACCTGCACCACAGATGATGAATCCTGATGACTTTCTTCAAACTGTTTTCCTCTGAGTGCTGTATCAACATCAGATGTCCAACTACACTGATATTATATGGTAAAACAAGCTCCTTGACCACTGATTATGTTTTTTTTCTTCTTGAATCCATGGAAAGTAGCAGAAACACTCAAATAACACACGTAAATATCAGGCATGATTTACTTGTTGAACAGAATCTGTTGCAGGAATGACTCAAAGTCTGTTCACATCTCTGTGGTTAGATCAGTGTGCACAATAATGTGTCTTTGACCTTCATTACGTATGTTTTGATTATACGGTGTTGTAAATAAATACAAATAATTAAAAAAAACATTTGTTCAATCTCCTCACATTCTCTCTTACCTGCCTCAAAGTCAGTCACACTGATGGGCCATTAGCAGCCTTTAGGGGAGGGCCCTTTGTGTCTCAGGTGAGAATCACTTAATATTCAAGGACATTGTCACTCCCTCGCATACAGGCTTTCAATCACAAAACATGTCTTAAAAATTTTTAATCAATATATTGTTTTCTGTGAATGAGTAAGCAGAATGATTCTCACTTAATTGTGAAGTAAATATTCTAGCCGACAAGACTGATTACTCTAAAGTCTTATTCAGGACTATTTAGTGTGGGTTTTATGGCCTTATTTCAGCTACATTTTTCCCCCAAAACTTACTAACCACGCATAATATATTTTTTCTAAAAAAATACAAACATGTACATCCATCTTGGTCACATAATATTGTAGCAAGGTTTGTGTTGAATACAAAAACAAATACATGTTGGTCATTAGTATGTTATAAGTAGCTGAAATAAGCACAAATATCAGGACATGTCAAAACATCTCAAGGGCCCCAAAATCACCTCAGTCCCAGAGGGTTAATAAACAAACTACAGATGGTACAAAATGCAGCAGCTAGAGTTCTTACTAGAAACAGGAATTATGACCACATTAGCCCGGTTCTGTCAACACTGCACTGGCTCCCTACTAAACCTCGTATAGATTTTAAAATCTTGTTAATTACTTATAAAGCCCTGAATTGTTTTAACTCCTCAGTACTTGAGCGAGAGCTCTTATCACATTATAGTCCTTCACGTCCGCTGCGTTCTCAAAACTCTGGCCATTTGATAATACCTAGAATATCAAAATCAACTGCGGGCGGCAGAACCTTTTCCTATTTAGCGCCAAAACTCTGGAACAATCTACCTAACACTGTTCGGGAGGCAGACACACTCTATAAGTTTAAATCTAGATTAAAGACCCATCTCTTTAACCTGGTTTACACATAACACAGTAATACACTTCTAATATTCAAATCCGTTAAAGGATTGTTAGGCTGCATTAATTAGGTCAACCAGAACCGGGAATACTTCCCATAACACCCGATGTACTTGTTATATCGTAAGAAGAATGGCATCCACGATAATATTAGTCTGATTCTTTCTTATTCCGAGATCACCGTTGCCACCCAATCCAGTCTGTATCCAGATCAGATGGTCACTGCAGTCATCCAGATCCAGTCCGTATCCAGATCAGATCGTGGATCAGCACCTAGAGACGACCTCTACAGCCCTGAATGTCAGCGGAGATCAGGACACCTAGATGAACCCCAGAGACAGATCCCCAGTGAGGACCTTGTCACCTAGACAGCCATTGGGACAAGACCACGGGAACCAGTTGAGCCCTTACAATCTGACTTTGCTGCAGTTGAAATTGAACTGCTGGTTCGTCTGGTCAGAGGAGAACGGACACCCGACTGAGCCTGGTTTCTCCCAAGGTTTTTTCTCCATTCTGTCACCGATGGAGTTTTGGTTCCTTGCCGCTGTTGCCTCTGGCTTGCTTAGTTGGGGACACTTATTTTCCAGCGATATTGTCTACATGATTGCACAAATACTATTTAAACTGAACTGAGCTGGACGATGAAATAATGAAATGCCTTTAACTGAAAATTGAGTGTTTAATCTTGTCATTTTACATTATTGACACTATTTTCCTCTTCTGATATTGGAAAGTTGCTTTGACACAATCTGTATTGTTAAAAGCGCTATATAAATAAAGGTGACTTGACTTGACTTGACATTCACTCATTACCTACCATACAAAAGCAGTCACCTTTCACTCCCTTATTGTCTGGTCTCATCGTTGGTATTCCCTACACGTCATGGGATACACTTCCCTTACTCCTTACCCGTGCTACTCACCTGAATCATCGTGTCCCGATCTTATTATGATATAAGTCCAACAAACTTCCTAAAAGACTTTCAGCTCACCTGAGTTTATGCCTGATGTCTTCAAAACCTACTTCTGTTTAAGTTATCTGTGGATAAAGAAAGACTGTTTACTTTACCCGTTCCTTCGTTAAGTTATGATGCTATTTTGAATTCTGAACTTACCTGATTTCCTGTTTCTGATCCCAGCGTCAAAAAACCTTCTGAACTTACTTACCTGTGGTCTCCGTTATCTGTATCCTGATAGCTACACAATGTCATCAAAACAGATAAAACAATCCAGACATGAACACAAAAGACGACGGCTTTTACAAGAGCAAGAATTTGAAACCTCCAGTACTTTTTAAGTGAAATGTTGTGCATGTTGGTTTCTATTCTGTACGTACATTTATTATATTATATAATACAGAATTTGCATTTGCAGCTGTAGCTGCCTGCTTAATTTTTACATTGCAGAATGAAAAAAAAGAAAAGAAAACATTTTTGTGCATATTTTCATTTTAGTGCAATTTTATAAATTAAAATACTCGGTCTTTCACATGCATCTTAAAAACTGTATTTAATAGTGAATGTGAAATGCGGGTGGTATGATCGTGTTGTGCCTACAGCGACAGTTGAGCTTGTACCGGCCCTGAGTATGTGGCAAAACAAGTCAAAAGTCAGATACAATCTATGATGTGCTGAATAACAGTTTTGCTTTCAGATTTCCAGTTGGATGCCCTAGAGGTGGAACAAGAAGCTTCCAGTTATACTACAATGCTTTTAACATTTGAAATGCTCCCAAAAATTACATGGTTTTTAATAATGACTAAATATTTTTAAATTGCTGCTGTGAAAAAAATGGAAAAAAGGAAATGCTCTTCATTTGAATGTATACCCCCGGTTTCACAGTCAAGGCTTAAGCCTAATTCTAGGCTAGAATGTATGTCTGAGCTGTTTCAGCTGAAAGAAACTTGCACTGACTGATCTTAAAATATATCAGTGCCTTTGTTTTGTCTCAAAATGCACACCAGTAATGTTTTTTCTTAGTACATTTATAAAAATTACTTAACTTAAATAATTAATACAAAATCAGGATGTTTGAGTTAAAGCTCACTGCTTTTCATCCTTTGTTAGGCCAGAGATGGGAAAAAGTTTTATTCTACTGAATCCCTGAGCCTTATGTTAAATTAAGTGTGTTACATGAGGTCTTGAGTCAATTTGCTCTATTAGTCTGTGTACGATAAATTCAACTGAGTAATGTGTGTGGGAAATGCCATTGGATTATATACCGACTGTCTGTGGATTATTCATTGACTGATTCATGTTGGAACGCTTGGGACAAAATAGTTGGCAACGGTCAAACAACTGTGGAATCACAGGTTTTTGTAGAACGTATTGCATTGACTGTTTTGAAGGAACTGATTTGTACATATAATGAACAGGTGGTGAAACGGTTGTTTATATGTGGTGGTTGTTTGTATACACTATGACACTTTAATATATCAGTGTCAAAAACTCAATGGATTGTATCTCATATTTTTATTGTGGCTTTTGTTAAACTGATGTTTGAGAGAGTTTGTTACACAAAATTGCACCCGAACATGGACAATCCAAATTATATTGAGTAAAAGCAGTGTGTACTTACTTGAGAGGTAATTAATTTATATGACAAAAGTTTTGTATAGGGTGTTTATACCCCTGCCAGTCAATTTATTGTATGAATACTCATTCTGAAGGTCATATTTCCTCATAACATTTTTAAATGGCGACCGACCCTGCCGAGACTGGGAGTGAATATCTCATAGAGCCTAATTATAATTCAGAGGCATTCACTGTGCTTCGGGAACCTGTACGCAACCTGATTCAGTCATTTAGTAGTCTTTATCTGGAGCCTGAGCAAGAGGCTGATGAGGTAAAGGAAGTTGAAGATCTTCTTCCCACCACCTCCTGAAGATGAAAGTCTTATCTCCCTAGTGTTGGCCAACCGAGTTAAATATTTGGAAACTAGAATGAGTGAGGTAGAAGGAAACCTGAGTGGCCATCTTGATAAATTTGAAACTCAGGTGCTCTTTAGAACCAAATAAGTTCTTTAGAAGTTCAAGTCAAGGCTTATGAAAGGTCTTTGAACCAACAAGATGAAGCAATTGTTACCGAGGCTAAGAATGAATATCAACGAAAAACAGATCTTGGAGGAAAGCATCCAGGATTTGGGCAGGGCAGTCATGGATTGTCTTAAGCGGAGAGATGCTACTTCCACTCCTGCCAGACATTCAACTCCATTTCCAGAAATTCTCTCTCGCTCTATTCAGTTCAAAACTCCCATAAAACTTGAGTTCCCAAAATTCAGTAGTTTGGATGGGGAAGACCCTATTACCTATCTGGAGAAATGTGAAGAGTATCTCGCCATCCAGCCTTTAAGTAATGCTGAAATTTTGTCTATGTTACCATCTGTTCTCACCCATACGGCCAAGGACTGGTGGGTAGCTTAGAAGGCACGTGTTAAATCATGGACACAATTTAAAACAGTCTTTCTGCAGTAATTTTTACCTGAAGACCACGAGGTGGAAGCAGAGAGAAGGATTAGGGAAAGAAAGCAGGCAGTGGATGAGAATATTCATTCTTTTGTTTACCAATATAGAGCTCTATGTCTGAGATTGAAGACCGCCATGACAGAGTGTGAGATTCTTCAAGCTATATTGAGAAACTGCAATCTGTGCATTGCCAGCATTATGAGAGGAACTGTCCATGATAGAAGAGCTAGTGCATGTAGGCACGCTGGTGGAACGGGATCTTAATGAAGAGAGAGTTTTTTGGAGGCAAAGACAGGCAGAGAAAGCAACATTACGTGGAGAAGGAAAGCCAGGCTGAGGATGTCCCAACAGCCATAACATTGCTGTATATACAGAGGTTTACCAACCCCCCATGACAACTCTGTCGTCACCTTTGAATATTCGTAACCATCATCTGGAAGCAATTATTGACACCGGAAGATCTTATTCTTTAATCCAAGAGTCTCTCTGGGATCAGATTAAGCAGGAAGGGGAGTCTTTACAGTCCAGTAAGGGTCAAACATTTTCGCTTATTAACAGTCATATACAGCATGCATTAGGAAAAGTTTCGCTACAATGTGTAAAGCACAACCAAGTATATCCGTTTAGGGTATTTGTGATGAGGAATCATGATTTGACCTTTCCTCTCATTATCGGACTTGAGTTTCTGTCATGAAGTTGGATTTTGCTGCTGCATCTTATGTATTCCCTGAAGAGGAGGAGTCACATTATTTTATTGCTCCCACCAGCTTTAAACTTGCTGATGGATTATCTTCCGTTACTAGACTGCACATAGCGCTTCCATCTGTGCAGATGAGTGATGCTAACCGAACAATGATAAAAGGACTGGTTGTTGCAGCTGAGGAGTCACAAAGTCAAAAATGACAGCTAGAACAACTGTTGTTCGAATGGACCACAGTGTGTACAAATTCGTTGGGATGTACTTCCAACATTACCCATCGAATTAATACTAAGGATGAGATACCGGTAAGGAGAAAAGCATATCCAACCCCTGTCCATAAACAAAAGTTTATAGATGACAAAATAGCTAAAATGCTGGAAAAAAGAATAATTAGACCATCTACCTCTCCCTGTGCTGCCCCAGTAGTGCTGGTACCAAAGAAGGATGGGAGCATGCGCTTTTGTGTTGACTATAGAGCTCTGAACACCAAGACCCCCCTTGATGGCTTTCCTATGCCACAAGTGCATGACATCCTTACTTCTCTTTACGGAGCTACGGTTTTTAGTACACTGGATTCGAGGAGTGGCTACTGGCAGGTATGCATGGAAGAGGCCAGCATCGCTAAGACTGCGTTTGTCCCCAAAACCGCTCAATATGAATTCTTACGTCTTCCTTTTGGGCTGAAAAATGCTTCGGCAACTTTTCAACGATTGATGAATTCCATCCTGCGAAAGTTCATTTGAAAGTTTTGTTTCATCTATATTGACGATATTGTCATATATTCTACCAGTGTCCAGGAACATTATGGACATCTCCGTCAGCTATTTGCTGAGTTGGAGGCTGCAGTTTTGACGTTGAACTTGAAGAAGTGTAATCTTCTTCAAAAATCCCTTTTTTTTCTTGAACATGTGGTCTCATATGGGGGAGTGAGGAGAGAACCCTCAAAGGTAGAAGCCATAAAAAACTTCCCCATTCCCAAGACGGTGAAGGAAGTTCAGCATTTTCTTGGGTTAACGGGCTGGTACCACCGCTTTATTCCCCATTTCTCCGAACAGGCAGCACTTCTCCATGCTTTAAAGAAGAAGGAGGCTAGATGGAAAGGGACCAAAGGGAAAATGTTCTACATTCGTTCTAAATCTTGGTTAGCCCTTTCTGTCTGACCTTTACTCTGGGGATGGAACCCAGAAGAAAGACTAACAATCACCCCCAACAAATGACAAAACTCTCTCCAAAATTTGGAAACAAACTGAGGCCCACTGTCAAGTCAAGTCAAGTCACCTTTATTTATATAGCGCTTTTAACAATACATATTGTGTCAAAGCAACTGCACAATATCAAAATTGGAAAATAGTGTCAATAATGTAAAATGACAAGATTAAACACTCAATTTTCAGTTAAAGGCATTTCATTATTGAATTCAGTGATGGCATCGTCCAGCTCAGTTCAGTTCAAAAAGTTTCTGTTCAATCAAGTCGACGATATTGCTGGAAATAAAGTGTCCCCAACTAAGCAAGCCAGAGGCGACAGCGGCAAGCAACCAAAACTCCATCGGTGACAGAACAGAGAAAAAAACCTTGGGAGAAACCAGGCTCGGTCAGGGAGCCATTTCTCCTCTGGCCAGACGACAAAGCAGTTCAGTTCCAACTGCTGCAAAGTCAGATTGGAGGGCTCAACTGGTTCCCGAGGTCTTGTCCTGATGGCTGTCTAGGTGACGGGGTCCTCACTGGGGGTCTGTCTCTGGGGCTCATCTAGGTGTCCTGATCTCCGCTGACGTTCAGGGCTGTAGAGGTCGTCTCTAGGTGCTGATCCACCATCTGATCTGGTGACTGCAGTGACCTCGGAATAAGAAAGAAACAGACTAATATTAGTGTAGATGTCAATCTTTTTACGATGTAACAAGTACATCATGTGTTATGGGAAGTGTTCCCGGTTCCGGATGATCTAATTAATGCAGCCTAACAATCCTTTAACGGATTTGAATAATAGAAGTGTATTAGTGTGTTATGTGTACGCCAGGTTAAAGAGATCAGAAGACCAGAAGACCAGACCAAACAGTAAGCGTCGTCCCTTCACCTCGTTTTGTTTTGTTTGTGTTTTAAAGTGGTTTTCTTTGTTCCTTAGTTTTGTCCCTCATGCCCGCCGTTCACGGGAGTTTATGGCACCGTTCGCAGCTCTCCCATCCCGCGGTTCACGGGAGTTCATGCCGCCGTTCGCGGCTCAGCCATCCCGCCGTTCGCGGGAGTTCACGCCGCCGTTCGCAGCTTAGCGATCCCGCCGTTCGCGGGAGTTGACGCCGCCGTTCACGGCTCAGCCATCCCGCCGTTCGTGGGAGTTCACACCGCCTTTCGCGGATCAACCAGCCCACCGTTCACAGGAGATGACGCTGTCGTCCACGGCTAACCCTAGCCCACCGGCCCACCGCTGAATCAATGCCCGCCGGCCTGCCTCTGACTCAATGCCCGCCGGCCTGCCTCTGACTCAATGCCCGCCGGCCTGCCTCTGATTCAAGCCCGCCGGATTGCCGCTGACTCAAGCTCGCCGGATTGCCGCTGACTCATGCCCGCAGGCCAACGTTGGCGGGGAAAGCCAACTCGCCACTTCCTCAGTTCACGCCGCCGTCCGCGGCTCACCGACCCCGCTGTTCGCGGGAGATCACGCCGCCGTCCGTGGGGAAACCCACCGTCGACGGCTCCCTATGGTTCGCGGGGAAAGCCAACCCGCCGTCCGCGGTCACTCGGCCCGCAGCCGGCTGTGGCTTCCTCCAGCCCGCCGGCCCCCGCCATTGAGTGGTCAAGCCAGCCGGTTATGGTCTCGCCAGCCGGCCATGGCCGTATTGACCAGACTGTGACCAAGGTCTTTTTAATTATTGTTTTCGAGTTTGTTTCGTCCCGGAGGGCTCCTGATACCCCTGAGCTGCCCCATGGATTTTTTTGGGGGGGGTACAAAGGTCCCGGCTATAGAGGCCGGGACGAGGCCACGACCACGAGGGACCACCTGCCTTGGCCTCCTGAGCTCTCTGCTCCTCCTTGGCCTCCGTCTGTCTGTTTCGCTCTGGAGGCCCCGTCTTGTGTATGTCTCTGTGTCGGTCCTATGGGGTCTCCAGAGTGCCCATCCCCCCTCCCTGGTAGTACTGTTACGGCGCGGGATGTGCCTTCCGGGAGGGGGGAGTTATGTCAGACCTCTGTCGTGTATGTCTTGTGTTCCCGCCTCTTGTTTCGATATATGGTTTGTTTCCTGTCCTCGTTTCATGTAATTATGAGTTTATTCGGTTCCAGGTGTGTGTGATTTGTGAATGTGTTAATTACCCGGTGTATGTAAGTCCTGTCTTTAGAGTTCCATTTGGTGTGGTCTACTCATCATTCCCGGTGTTTCTGTGTGTCTAACTTGCCCTGTCTTACCTTGATGTCATCATTAAAGACTATTATTTTGAAGTATCTCCTCGTCTGCGTGTTCCTCGTTTCTCCCTGCTGTGTGCACCGTGCCACTTTGTTGTTTATGATGAATTTGGTACTTGCACGCTTTTATTAGATATTCAAATAGCTGCAGTACTCCGACTTTGCCACAAGGAAAAGTGCGTACGCCTGCTCAGACCTTGACGTGGCGGTAAGAGCACTTTTCCACGTCAAAGACCGTCTTTATAAAAATGAGCTTTGGCGTGGATTTAAGCGTACGCACACTCTAAGATCAAATCTGAGCGTATGCACGCTTTTATAAATGAGGCCCAGAGAGTGCACCCTGTTTTGTTTTCTTTATTCTTCAAAAGCACAAAGTTTAGTTGTTATTATGAGTGTATACAAATAAAAGTAGACCCCTTACAGATTTGAATGGTGTATTGCTCTTATCTGTACAATCAAAAATGGCAGAGTAACTCGAGCTCATTTCGGCCTTATCCGGAAAATCTGCCACAAAACGCGTATCCTCGTCTGTCGACCCCAGAGGGTTAAACATACACATTGAACAAAACGACTCTATGTTGACAAAAGACTTTCTATATTTGTTGGACTATTTTAATCTCAAACAGTTTATTAGCGGCCCGACACATAACAAAGGTCACACATTAGACCTTGTGATTGCAAATGATGCAATTGTTTCACAGCTGTCTTCTGTTGACATTGGTCTCTCTGATCACTTTGCAATTTTCTTTAACCTAGAAATGTCTCTCCCTTGTATTTCTTTTTCACATACTGTTAATTCATGTAAATGGAAATCAATTAACTCGTCAGATTTTGCAGACACTGTCGTTCCCTCTCTTAGTGGTCTTCCTTCAGCTTCTCTTGAAGATAAGATCTTGCAGTTGAATACTGTTCTTGCCTCTAATTTGGATTCTTTTGCTCCCTTGAAGTCTCGCTGTGTTTCTTTTGCTCGTTCTGCCCCTTGGTATAATGACGACTTGCGCTCTAAGAAAGTAGCTTGTCGTAAATTGGAGCGCAAGTGGCGTGATTCAGGCCTGAATGTGTTTTATCAAGCTTGGAAAGACCACTTGGGGGAATATAGAACTGAAATTGAGTCTGCCAGATCGGTTTATTTTTCTCAGATTATAGATAATAATCAAAGTAATCCCAGGCATCTCTTCCATACTATTAACAGACTTCTCAAAGTTAATTATGGTATTTCTCTTCCTGTCTCAAATAAGTTGTGTAATGATTTTCTTCATTTCTTCAGTTCTAAAATCGACAACGTTTACAAACTTATTCAAGTTGCACCCGTTTCATCTTCTGCAGTTTTCCCATCTTGTTTCCATGTCACATTGTTTACAATTGTTTCTCAAATTGACTCTGAGCTGCTTACTAGGGAGGTATCACGTATGAAAGCCATCACTTGGCTTGCATGCTTGATCCCCTCCCTACAAGCTTATTTAAGTGTTGTTTTGACTCTTTGTGCCCAGCTGTTCTCAGCATTGTTAATGATTCTCTGCTTAATGGTGTTATACCATTGAAAACTGCTGCTGTAACACCTGTTCCAAAGAAGCATAATGCTGATTTGGATAACTTAAATAATTATCGTCCTATATCAAACCTTCCATTCCTTGCAAAAAATTTAGAACCTGTCAGCAACGATCTGCTAATAGCCTCAGATTCTGGCTCTCTAAAATTTAGGAGTTATATTTGATTCGAGTCTGTCTCTTGATTATCATGTGCAGTACACTGTTAAGAACTCTTTTTTTCATCTCAGAAATATTGCTAGACTTTGTTCTATGCTATCCTTCCCCGTGACTGAAAGGCTTCTTAACACCCTCGTTTTCTCTCGCATTGACTACTGCAATGCACTTCTTGTTGGTGTTCCTAAAACCACTCTTAATAAATTGCAATGTGTGCAAAACTCAGCTGCTAGGATCCTGACTGGTGCCAGGAAAAATGAGCATATTACACCAATTCTAAAGTCTTTGCATTAGATCCCGTTCAGGTTCATTTTAAAATTCTTATGCTCACATAAAATGCACTGCATGGTCTGGCCCCTCAATATCTGTCTGCACTTTTAACTATATATACATCCAAGCGTCATTTACGATCCTGACAAGCTGGTTTATTCTTAGTTCAAAGACATGGTTGCGCTCTGTAGGGGACAGGGCTTTCTCTTCCTATGCTCCCAGGCTTTGGAATGCACTCCCTCTACAAATTAGAGATGCACAGAATTTAAGCATTTTTAAGTCTTACTTAAAAACTCATTTTTTTAGGTTAGCTTTTTCTCGACTGTTTTGATATATTTTAGTTTGCTTTTTAATTGGTTGTCATGTGTGTGTTGGATTTTTACTTGTTTGTTTTATGTAAAGCGCTTTGAGAAACTGTTTTAAAGGTGCTATATAAAAATAAAGTTATTATATATATATATATATATATATTATATATATAAACAAGGAATAAATTTTTCCTGATTATTTTTAGTTGATTTTTTTCTCAAGCACTTCTTGTACACTGTCCAGTTTGGTTCCTTATTATGTTGCTTCCAAGGGCCCCACATGTTAGCATTCGATGCCCCGAAGTCATAGCCCCTTAAAATCTCTCAAACAGCTATTGCTGTGTATAAGACAGAGAGGCCTGGAGCAGAGATTTTGTGTAAAAGCAAAACAAAAAAACAGTCCCTTTTGCTTTAGGACCCAGGGCCCTAAAAAAAAATAAAAAATGCTTGTGCATGTCTTTATTTCAGTGCAATTTTATAAATAAAAATCCCCAATCTTTTACATGCATCTTAAAGATTGTATTTTATAGTGAATGTGAAGTGCGGGCAGTATGATCGTGATTTGCCTACAGCGACAGTTGAGCTTGTATCGGCCCTGAGTATGTGGCAAAACAAGTCAAAAGTCAGATCCAATCTATGATGTGTTGAAGACAGAGGTGGGTAGTAACGAGTTACATTTACTTCGTTACATTTACTTGAGTAAATGTTTTGGGTAACTAATACTTTTAGAGTATATTTAAAAATGGGTACTTTTAATCTTACTCAAGTACATTTTTAGTGAAAATACGGTACTTTTATTTCATTACTGTGGGCAACGCTGCTCTCGTTACTTTATCTTAATTGCAATACAAGTTAAAAATCCTTTTATCAATTTATTCCAAATGCACGTCTACTTTTTTTTTCTGAGCAATGAGCAATGCCCGTTCGTGAATGATTCATTCTTTTGAGTCAATTCTGTTCAAAGGCTTGATCAAACCAGTTGGCAAACCAGTGAATTGGTTCGTGAATCAGTTTGAATGATTTGTTCAGTTCCCTGCCGCACACGCTGAGTCGTCTGAAGTGGTTCTCACTCAGAGTTGTAACATCAAGAGAGTTGAAGATGTGGCTTTGGATCAACAGTGAAGTCAGTTGAAAGCAAATCTGCAAAGGTTATGGTTTGCTAGCTATGAAGATCTTTATTAGACGAACACCGCGTGTGCTGTCGGTTCCACAGGTATAGATTCGATTACAGTACACGATACCACTATGACATTACCAGTTTGTTGTACATGTACCTTACACATTAAATACAATGTATAATTTATTCATTAAATAAGCTGTCACAGAGTATTAAATGAACACCATCCAAACCCGCATTAGTTCCAGGAGGAATGCCTTTGCTTAGACACAATTAACATTTATATTTTCACAATATTTACGCTTGCAGAAATAAAGGCTACATTTGTTTACATTTTGCAGAACAGACGGAAGAAGATCCGTCAATGTGCATTTGTTTCGTTATGTTCAGATGTTCCGTAGCGGTCTTGTGAGGAGTTTTCACTCTTCTCCGTGTCAGAGGTTATATACATTCATAATACATAATTAATAGGCCTATACTTTAAAATATAATTTAATTTAATTCAGTGATGCAAATCAGAATTTTTATCAGCTGTTACTCCAGTTTTCATATGAATATGTCATATGATCCTTCAGAAATCATTCAAATATATTGATTTATTACCAGTGTCCTTTGCTGGTTTAAGCTGGTCCTTAGCTGGTCATGTGCTGACCAGCTCATGACCAGCTTAAACCAGCTAAGGACCAGCATAAACCAGCAAAGGACCAGCTTAAATCAGCTCAAACCAGCATCCCATGCTTCAAAACATACCTTACCAGCATATGATGGTTTTCTCAACAGGGAACAGTTTTGCTACTTAATATTTTTTGGAACCTGTGACATTTTGTTCAGGATTCTTTTATGAATAGAAAGCTAAAAAGGAAGGGATTGATAATAAATCAGGCTGATACAAATTCTGATTTGCATCACTGAAATAAATTACATTAAAAAAACATTAAAAGTATTTTGAATGGCAGTGTGTGTGTGTGTATATTAATATATATACAGTGCCCTCCACTAATATTGGCACCCTTGATAAATGTGAGAAAAGGTGTCTGTGAAAATAAATCTGCATTGTTTATCCTTTTGATCTTTCACTTGAAAAATTCACAAAATTCTAACCTATCATTGAAGTAAAACAATTGAAAGTGGGGAGAAAATCTCATGATGAAATAAATGTTTTTCTCCAATTCATGTTGGCCACAATTATTGGCACCCCTAGAAATTCTTATGAGTAAAATATCTCTGAAGTATATTCCCATTCATATTTACATTTTTTTAGCACACCAGGGTGACTAGGAGCATGAAATTGTCCAGCCATGACTTTCTGTTCCACAGGATTATAAATATGAGGAACACAAAGGCCAAATTCCCTTAATCATCCATCACAATGAGAAAAAACAAAAAATATATTTCTGATGTGCAGCAAAAGATAATTGAGCTTCACAAATTAGTGAAGTGGTTTTAAGAAAAGAGCTAGAGCAGTGAAAATTCCCATTTCCACCATCAGGGCAATAATTAAGAATTTCCAATCAACAGAAAATGTTATGAATCTGTCTGGAAGAGGACGTGTGTCTATATCGTCCTAATGCACGGTGAGGAGGAGAGTTTGAGTGGCTAAAGACTCTCCAAGGAGCACAGCTGGAGAATTGTAGAAAATAGTTGAGTCTCGGGGGCAGAAAACCAAAAAAAAATTTGTCAAACAGCACCTACATCACCACATGTTGTTTGGGAGGGTTTCAAGAAAAATTCTCCTCACTCATCCAAAAATAATCTCCAGCATATTCAGATATCAGACACGACTGGAACTTCAAATGGGACTGGCTTCTATGGTCAGATGAAACTAAAAAATTAGCTTTTTAGCAGCAAACACTCAAGATGGGTTTGGTGAACATAGGGATAAAAAGTACCCCATGTGTACAATGAAATATACTGCTGTATTTTTTATGTTGTGGGCCTATATTTCTGCTGGAGGTCCTGGACATTGTTTTAGACACATGGCATCATGGATTCTATCAAATACAAACAGATAAAAAAATCAATAAGTGACTGACTCTGTTAGAAATCTTATAATGGGCCATGTTTGGATCTTCCAACCGTACAATAATCCAAATACAAACCTCAAAAACAACACAAAAATGGGTCACTGGGCACAAAACCAAGCTTCTGCTATGGCCATTTCAGTTCCCTGACCTGAACCCTGTAGAAAATGAGTGAGGTGAACTGAAGAGAAGAAGTATTAACATGGAGCTGTGAATCTGAAGGATCTGGAGAGATTCTGTATGAGGAAATGGTCTCTGATCTCTTATCAGGTGTTCTCCAAACTCTTCAGGCATTATAGGAGAAAACTCAGAGCTGTTACCCTGGAAAAATGACGTTGCAATAATTGGGTGCCAATAATTGTGGCCAACATGAACTAGAGAAAGTATTTATTTCACAATGAGATTTTCTCCCCACTTTCAATTGTTTTACTTCAATGATAGGTTGGAATTTTGTGAATTTTTTTAATGAAAGATAAAAAGGATAAACAATGCAGATTTATTTTCACAGCCGCCTTTGCTCATATTTACCAAGGGTGCCAATATTAGTGGAGGACACTGTATATATATATATATATATGTGTGTGTGTGTGTGTGTGTGTGTGTATGTATATTTTTATGTATAAATACATTTTATCTAAATATCCATATATCTAAATATAAATATACTATATTCAGTATATGATCCAAAGTATGATTTCCAGTTGGATGCCCTAGAGGTGGAACAAAAAGCTTCCAGTTATACTACAATGCTTTTAACATTTTAACAAGTGATTCCCAAATATGACATGGTTTTTAACAATGATTACATTTTTTTAAATTGCTGCTGTGAAAAAAAAATAAAAAATTATGATATATTGCCTATGCTGAATGGATTAGGTGAAGTAATTAATGTAATTTCGGGAGGAGTACGCCCATCTAATCTTCCAATTAACATCCAAGTATAAAAGACAGCCTCTTACCACTTCCGTTGTTAGTTCTTTCGGCATCCCTCCTCCTCCCCATCTCCTCCTTTATGCATATTTATTTATTCATCTATCGGTCTATCTATCTATCTATCTATCTATCTATCTATCTATCTATCTTTCTGTCTATGGGGGGGGGGATATCAGAGCTCGAGTATAATGGTCTCTCTGAGCCCTCCATTGCAGAAATCAAGCCAAATCTGTTTACCATTAATGCTAAGATTATATGGGCACATGAATTTGTGAATTACATTTAGGAAATCCTCTTCATTTGAATTTATACCCCCGGTTTCACAGTCAAGACTTAAGACTAATCCTAGGCTAAAATGTATCTCTGAGCTGTTTCAACTGAAAGAAACTGGCACTGACTGATCTTAAAATGTATCAGTGCCTTTGTTTTGTCTCAAGATGCACACCAGTAATGTTTTTTTCTAAGTACGTTTATAAAATTACTTAAATGTCCTAATTGAACTATGGCCTAATCCTGGCTTAGTCTAAGCCCTGTCTGTGAAACCGGGCCATAGTGTTTTAAAGTTTGACTTCTTTTCTCAAACCACTTAATCGAAATGGTTCTCTGCAAAAATCATGTCACATTAATTGATTGTTTCTTTTGTCATCACGTTACCAGACATCACATGACAATTTTAGATATTTTAAACATATTTTAAAACATCCTGCTACATGCAAAAAAATCTTATAACTGTTATTCCATTTATATATTTGGCAGCGTATTTATAGTGTTTTATGTAGTCCAGTTAAGTTTTTCTCTCACACTAAATGTTCACTCCACATCCTTTTGTCACTGGTAACTGTATGTTGGGAATTTCAATAAAGAACAACATTCATACGAGTAGGATTTTTGTGTGTTTTTATTAGATTATCTTCTTGTTTTGGAATAAAAGCTGCAAATAGATCCTCACCTCATCCTCTTCTTCCCTCTCTTTCTATCAGCCGTGCCATTTGTTGTATATCAGGGCACATCAGGTCAGTGGGTGTGATGCATAGTATGTGGCAAAACAGATTATATCTGACATGTGACTTATGTGTTGAAGAACAGTTTCACTTTTAGATTTCCAGTCAGATGCCCCTGAGGTGACATGAGAAGCTTACAGTTATACTACAGTGCTTTAAATTGTTGAAATAATTCCCCAAAAACAACGACAAAATAAATCCTGATGTAGATGTGAACAATAACATTGTATAAATTAGCTGCTGTAGAAAAAAAAAAAGAAGTATTTTTATGATAAATTACCTATGCTGAATGGATCAGTTATATTCAAGAAATGCTCCTTAGTTGAATTTATATAGTTTTAAAATTTGACTTCTTTCATCAAATGACTTCATTGAAATTGTTCACTTCAAAAATCGCGTCGCACATTAATGATTTTGGTTCTTTTGTCATTGAATTACAAAACATCGCATGACAAGACATCACAGACAGTTTTAACATAATTTAAAACATTTTGCTGCATGCAAATAAAGCTTATCAGTGTTATTCCATTTACATATTTACCAGTGTATTTAAAGTATTTTATGTAGTCCAGTTAAGTTTTTATTCTCACCCTAAAAGCGGTTTCGCAGACACGCCTCAGAAAGGTCCGTTCAACCTGAATTCAATGTCAGTGACTTGTGGGGACTCCATCGAACGCCATACGAAGTTTTGTGACCGTACTACTTTGTTTAGAGGTCAGAATATGAGTATGTGTGTGTATATATATTTATATATATATATATATATATATATATATAAGCAAGGAATTAATTTTTCCTGATTATTTTTAGTTGATTATTTCTCAAGCACTTCTTGTACAACTATCCAGTTTGGTTCCTTATTCTGTTGTTTCCCAGGGCCCCACATGTTAGCATTCGATGCCCCGTAGTTGTAGCCCCTTAAATTCAAATTTTGCATTTCATTTGGAAATCAAGGTTGCAGAGTCTGGGGAAAAGTGGAGAGGCACAGAATCCAAGCTGCTTGAAGTCCAGTGTGAAATTTCCACAGTCAGTGATGATTTGGGCTGCCATGTCATCTGCTGGTGTTGGTCCACTGTGTTTTCTGAAGTCCACAGTCAACACAGCCATCTACCAGGAAATTTTAGAGCACTTCATGCTTCCTTCTGCTGTCAAGCTTTATGGAGATGCTGATTTCATTTTCCAGCAGGACTTGGCACCTGCCCACACTGCCAAAGGTGCCAAAAGCTGGGTCAATGACCATGGTGTTACTGTGCTTGATTGGCCATCAAACTCGCCTGACCTGAACGAATTGTCAAGAGGAAGATGAGAGACACCAGACCCAACAATGCAGATGACCTGAAGGCCACTGTCAAAGAAACCTGGGCTTCCATACCACCTCAGCAGTGCCACAAACTGATCACCTCCATGCCACGCCGAATTGAGGCAGTAATTAATGCAAAAGGAGCCCCTACCAAGTATTGAGTACATATACAGTAAATTAACATACTTTACAGAAGGCCAACAATTCACTAAAAATGTTTTTTTTATTGGTCTTATGAAGTATTCCAATTTGTTGAGATAGTGAATTGGTGGGTTTTTGTTAAATATGAGCCTAAATCATCACAATTAAAAGAACCAAAGACTTAAACTACTTCAGTCTGTGTGCATTGAGTTTATTTAATACACGAGTTTCACAATTTGAGTTGAATTACTGAAATAAATTAACTTTTCCACGACATTCTAATTTATTGAGATGCACCTGTATGTGGCAAAACATGTCAAAAGTCAGTTCCAATATATGTGTTGAAGAAGAGTTTCGCTTTCAGATTTCCAGTTGGATGCCCTAGAGGTGGAATAAGAAGGTTCCAGTTATACTACAATGCTTTTAACATTTGAAATGCTTCCCAAATATGACATGGTTTTCAATAATGATAAAAAAAAAAACATTTTAAATTGCTGCTGTGGAAAAAAAAGAAGTTTTTATGATATATTACCTATGCTGAATGTATTAGTTACATTTAGGAAATGCTCTTCATTTGAATTTATACCCCCGGTTTCACAGTCAAGATTTAAGCCTAATCCTAGGCTAAAATGTATCTCTGAGCTGTTTCAACTGAAAGAAACTTGCACTGACTGATCTTAAAATATATCAGTGCCTTTGTTTTGTCTCAAGATGCACACCAGTAATGTTTTTTTCTAAGTACGTTTATAAAATTACTTAAATGTCCTAATTGAACTATGGCCTAATCCTGGCTTAGTCTAAGCCCTGTCTGTGAAACCGGGCCATAGTGTTTTAAAGTTTGACTTCTTTTCTCAAACCACTTCATCGAAATGGTTCTCTGCAAAAATCATGTCACATTAATTGATTGTTTCTTTTGTCATCACGTTACCAGACATCACATGACAATTTTAGATATTTTAAACATATTTTAAAACATCCTGCTACATGCAAAAAAATCTTATCACTGTTATTGCACTGGCTCCCTACTAAACATCATATAGATTTTAAAATCTTGGAGTCTGTTTCTGTCTGTTGTGCTGCTGTGCGGTTTGTGATTGTAGCTCTGCTTTTTTATTGAATCTTTACCTTACTTTCACTCTGTTGTTTAAAGTGATAATATATAACTTAATTCCCACCATATTTCTGGTATTATCTATCAAACTAATTTGATCGCTCGCTTCAAAAACTGCGAGTGTAGTGCGTTAGCTTGTCACTCGCGGTTCCATTCGCGTTGCTATTCGCGCCTATTATTGTTTTCTTTTTTCTCGCTACGTTTTCATTTCTCTCTCACTACGTTTTTCACGAGTTCATCAAACAACAGTGGTAAGTGGAGTGGTAAGTGGTAAGTTAAGTTGGTATCATTCATCAATCACGGTGAGTAATGGCTTCTTCTGCTGCTATTGTTATTTGCACAGTTTGCCACATGTACAGTTTATCTATCTCTGTCGGCGATGAGGGATTCACATGTGATAAATGCAGGGAAATAGTTAGGCTGACAGAGAAGGTTTTAGAACTAGAGACACGCATCCAAACTTTAGTTGAGGACAGTAAGAATGTGAGGGCTGTAGATACTGCTTTGGATGTGACTAGCTCAGGGACTCCTGTACATTGTTCGGTTCCGGCATTAGCGCCGGTGCAGCAGGGCAACTGGGTGACTGTGAGGCAGCATAGTCGCGGGTCAAAACACCGCTCTTCCGTTCCGATCAGAACATCAAACAGGTTCTCCCCACTCAGTGACGCACCCACTGAGAAACCTGGTGAAAGTGCTCTAGTTATTGGCGATTCTATTGTACGGAATGTGAAAATAGAGCCACCAGCCACAATAGTCCATTGTTTACCGGGAGCCAGAGCGCCTGACATCTTGGCAAATTTAAAAGTGCTGGCTAATGCTAAACGTAAATTCAGTAAGATTGTTATCCACGCCGGCGCTAATGATGTTTGACTTCGCCAGTTGGAGATCACTAAAAATAATGTTAAAAAGGTGTGTGAACTTGCAAGTACGATGTCAGACACTGTAATATGCTCTGGCCCCCTCCCTGCTTACCGGGGTGATGAGATTCATAGCAGACTGTCATCATTAAATGACTGGATGTCTAAGTGGTGCCCACAAAACAACATAGGTTTTATAGACAATTGGACGAGTTTTTGGGGCAGACCTGACCTGTTGAAAAGAGATGATGTTTATCCCTCCTGGGGTGGTGCCGCTATTCTCTCTAGAAATTTGGCACATAATCTTAGAGTTCATACTTGACTAACTGGAGCCCAGGTCAGGAAGCAGACAGACTGGCTAAACCGACCGTCTGCTAGCCGCCTCACGTCACAGAAGTCAGTTAATTCTCAGCACATAGAGACTCCTTCACCTAGATATCACACTATAGAGACTGTGTCTGTTCCCCGAACTAGAAAATACAGAAAACGTCAAAAACTATTTATGAGTAACCATTTAATTGATGTTCAACAAATAAAAAATGTTTACAATACACAGAAACAATTGATAAAACTTGGTTTACTGAATATCAGGTACCTTTCTACAAAAGCACTTTTTGTAAATGATTTGATTAATGATCATAACCTAGATTTGCTCTGTTTGAAAGAAACATGGCTAAAACCAGATGAATACATTATTTTAAACGAGTCTACCCCCCAAGATTACTGTTACAAAAATGAGCCAAAAGACAAAGGGGGAGGTGTTGCTACAATTTATAACAATATTCTCAGTATTTCTCGGAAGACAGGCTTTAAGTATAACTCCTTTGAAGTAATGGTGCTTCATATAAAATTATCTAGAGAAAAAAGTATTAATGATAAATCCCCCGTGACGTTTGTACTGGCTACTGTATACAGGCCACCAGGGCACCATACAGACTTTATTAAAGAATTTGCTGATTTTCTATCAGAGTTAGTGCTGGCTGCAGATAGAGTCCTAATTGTGGGTGATTTTAATATCCATGTTGATAATGAAAAAGATGCATTAGGATCAGCATTCATAGACATTCTGAACTCTATTGGGGTTAGACAACACGTTTCAGGACCTACTCATAGTCGAAATCATACTCTAGATTTAATACTGTCACATGGAATTGATGTTAATGGTGTTGAAATTCTGCAGCAAAGCGATGATATATCAGATCATTATCTAGTCTTGTGTAAACTCCTTATAGTTAAAGCTGTAAATTCAACTCCTTCTTATAAATATGGTAGAACCATCACTTCTACCACAAAAGACTGCTTTGTAAGTAATCTTCCTGATTTATCTCAATTCCTCAGCATATCCAACAGCTCGCTTCCGGCGCTGCTGTGTTCAGTCGACGTTAAAGGATGGCTCCGCTCAATTTGTGTTTTTATATACTCTTTTACGTATTTTTACTTTCTCTTTTTACACGCTTAACGTCTGCACTATTTATTTATGACAAAAGAACACTTTTGGACATTGGACACCGCTGCACTAACCTGCTTCTGGAAACTTTATCCACGGATCCAGCGTGGCCATTGGAGATTCTTCGGAACGCCGAGGTTAACAAAGGCCACCCGAATAATCCCAGGAGGCGAAAGAAACACCGTGGGCGACGCGCTGGAATTCGTGACAGACTGAGAAACAAAGCTCACAGCCCCCCTCTCCCCGGTATTCTGCTCGCAAATGTCCAATCCTTGGAAAATAAGATGGACGATCTTAGAGCCAGGATAAGTTTCCAATGGGACATTAGGGACTGTAACATCCTGTGTTTGTCTGAAACATGGCTCTCTCCCTCGGTCCCGGACACCGCTGTAACACCGTCTGATAACTTTTCTGTTTTACGGATGGACAGAACAGCCGAGGCCGGAAAAATCAAGGGTGGTGGAGTGTGTTTCATGATTAACAAGAAATGGTGCAACCCCAGGAATATCTCCATTCTGTCGCGTTCCTGCTCGCCTCATCTGGAACATCTCTCCATTATCTGCCGCCCATTCTATTTACCCCGCGAGTTCTCCGCGGTCATCGCTACTGCCGTTTACATTCCACCTCAGGCAGACACGAGCTTGGCTTTGTCCAAACTCCACGAAGAGCTCAGCGGCTACATCAACAAACACCCTGTGCAGTTGCTTTGTCACAATTTGTATTGTTAAAAGCGCTATATAAATAAAGGTGACTTGACTTGACTTGACTTAATTACTTATAAAGCCCTGAATGGTTTAGCTCCTCAGAACTTGAGCAAGCTCTTATCGCATTATAGTCCTTCACGTCCGCTGCGTTCTCAAAACTCTGGTCATTTGATAATACCTAGAATATCAAAATCAACTGCGGGCGGCAGATTTTTTCCTATTTAGCGCCCAAACTCTGGAACAATCTACCTAACACTGTTCGGGAGGCAGACACACTCTGTCAGTTTAAATCTAGATTAACGACCCATCTCTTTAACCTGGCTTACACATAACACACTAATACACTTCTATTATTCAAATCCGTTAAAGGATTGTTAGGCTGCATTAATTAGATCAACCGGAACCAGGAACACTTCCCATAACACATGATGTAATTGTTACATTGTAAAAAGATTGACATCTACGCTAATATTAGTCTGTTTCTTTCTTATTCCGAGGTCACTGCAGTCACCAGATCAGATGGTGGATCAGCACCTAGAGACGACCTCTACATCCCTGAACGTCAGCGGAGACCAGGACACCTAGATGAGCCCCAGAGACAGACCCCCAGTGAGGACCCCGTCACCTAGACAGCCATCAGGACAAGACCTCGGGAACCAGTTGATCTGACTTTGCAGCAGTTGGAATTGAACTGCTGTGTCGTCTGGCCAGAGGAGAAATGGCCCCCCGACTGAGCCTGGTTTCTCCCAAGGTTTTTTTCTCCGTTCTGTCACCGATGGAGTTTTGGTTCCTTGCCGCTGTCACCTCTGGCTTGCTTAGTTGGGGACACTTCATTTCCAGCGATATCGTCAACTTGATTGAACAGAAACTTTTTGATCTGAACTGAGCTGGACGATGCCATCACTGAATTCAATAATGAAATGCCTTTAACTGAAAATTGAGTGTTTAATCCTGTCATTTTACATTATTGACACTATTTTCCCATTTTGATATTGTGCAGTTGCTTTGACACAATTTGTATTGTTAAAAGTGCTATATAAATAAAGGTGACTTGACTTATTCCATTTATATATTTGCCAGTGTATTTATAGTGTTTTATGTAGTCCAGTTAAGTTTTTTCTCTCACACTAAATGTTCACTCTACATCCTTTTGTCACTGGTAACTGTATGTTCTGGTAACCTCATCCTCTTCTTCCCTCTCTTTCTATCAGCCGTGCCACTTGTTGTATATCAGGGCACATCAGTTTTATGAATTCCTAACAGCAACTAAAGGATCTTTTCATAGCAACAGCAACTGAGCACACCATAAGCTTGATTTTCACAAAAACATCTAATAATACATGTAATACAACTAGAATAAAAATAGACTCCATATAGATTAAAAACACAAACCTCCCTAGATGCAATCACTGGAACTTAGAAACATTATGCTACAAAATGGTGGACTGGAAAGACTAGGTCTCAAAATGGTGGATCACAGGAAATCAAAAGATATAACAACATAATTAACCTAAATAACAAAGGATTTGAATCCGACTAATGGATCTAACAATACATTTGATTAAAAAAAAACCAGAAATAGCTATTTTCCTGTGATTATAATATGATACAAAGTTAAGATAATTCATAAACGATGCTAACATATGTGTTTACTGGTTTGGACAGGTACACCACCTAAATAGCATGATTGCATAAGAAAACAGAGCTCAAGGGCAGAAAACAGCATGTTTACATTTCAACACAATCGTTCAGTTGACGTACTTCTCTGCGCACTCAACGGAGGCGGTCGCATTTTTCTTTCCCCGTCCTCGCCCTTAACTTCCCTGCCTGCCTCTCGTCTCGTCCTGTCTATTCTAATACTGAGAGACTCTCTCTGCACTGCTCTCCAAAACCGAAAAATCATGGATTTGATCAACTGGTCTCTCAACGCAATTGACACCATATTCTCGACGAGAAGCTTGGGTTCGGGGGAACCTGACTGCCCTGACAGAACGTTTGCAGCTGGCTACACGATGGACGCGTGGGATAGATGGCGTATCGTGTGTCTGGCGGCTCTTTCCGTGGAGGACAATGAAGATATCTACCTATTTGGAACCATGATAACAGGTCTTCTGCTGATTGGATTAGGCTTTGCCCTGGGTTATCGAAGAATTCAGAAAACGGGAACAGCTGTCCAAAGCCTCACAAGGCTGCCCGTCATGTAATTGTCGTGGAATTGCCCGTCGTGTATGGAATGGGAGGGCTCTCTTTAACACGCGTACACAGACCACTCTACCACACAGGGGGTCTAGAAACACGGGCAGGGGCGGACGCCGTCTGCCTACAATCTTTGACTTTGTTCAAAAAGAATTAAACACCAGATATGACAAATCTACCGAATATGACAACACTTATACCAGACGTGACAACAGATACACTGAACTTGACCCTATAAACACCAACCGTGACCTCCGATATAATAATACAAATAGAACGAATAATAGACAACGAGAATCATTACAGATCTTTCCTGAAGATGATTATAGAGACAAGATCTATGATCAGTTTGATGAAAGAGACACAATGCTGAGGAGGCCGGACCAGTTGGTGCTTCAACTAAATCAGACAAAAAAGAAAAACAATAATAAAAAAACAGAAAGGGTCGTAACAAAATTAAAACACAGTTGGCATTTTGATGGAACCTGAGTATCCGTAACAGGAGAGAGCTTCATCTAGATTTGACAGAAATATCTCTGAGAATCTTACAAGCAATCTCAACAGGTTTAACATCCAGTAGAGATACAGTGCGGACACCGACAGGTTCTATCAATACACAAACACAAATGACCAACACGCATACAGTACTGGGGACAGATTTAGACAAGACCAGTACACAGAATACGACGATCAGGACTCTGAACCATTAGAGCCTGGACCAAACATCAGAGCAAGACATGATGTCTACTATAACTCTGCTCGACCAACAGCCGGAGTATCCAGAGCACCAATGGCCACTGGGAACAGGAGCCAAAGAAATATAAACACTAACATGACTTATAATAAAGATTCACACAACATACAAAGGGATAGAGGGAACCGTTTCCTCCCCAGAAACAACAGGGGGGAGGGCGTCAGAAAGACTCTAATATGGATAGAAACCCTGATTATACACCTCCCTCGCCCAGGTTAAAGCTCACCATGAAACTAATGTATGAGCTAATACGTGCGGTGCACCATCTGCAGAATGTAACGACCAAAATCAAAGATAACACACCTACTGTGTTCCGAAAAATGACGCAGTTCCTGATCGATACCATTAAACCAGCTGCCCCCTCCAAAAAAACGGAGGAGCTGTTAGAAGGTAACGCCAGAAACTGGCTGCATAATACCCAGCTAATTTTGGAGGAACACTACGAGGCCCACATACATGAGGTCCTATCAGAATTAGAAGAAAGAACCAATCAAGCGGATTGGAGACAAGCATTTGAGGTGGCTACAAACTGGTCGAGAAAAAACTTCAGTGAGAGACTGAATGAAGAGGTGCTTGAAAAAGTGGAGGCCCTCTATGTTGTGGGCCCTCATCTTCTTGAACACTGAAGCACAAACACATACAGACACTAATAGACAAACAGAGACGGTGGTACAACGGACAACAAGACAGGAGAGGATCACTGTGGACGCACAGACCGCACCGTTGAACGTACCAGACCCCTCACGCACCCCTACCAGGAGGGGTGAATGGTCGTTCGATGCGGAAGAGAACCTTCCTGAAGAGCCTCGACCACTTACACCTACATCCACACCCGCCAGACACCAAGAGCCCCTGGAGCAGAGAACTCTCAGAAGGGGTGCCACTGAGGTGTTGGTGGAATTAGAAACATGGAATGAGCCTGAACAAGAGACGGTTGTTGAGGACAGAGCTCGGATGGGGGGCGGTTAACCCTAATGCAGATAGACTAGAAAGAGTCTTAAATCAGAAAGAGGACGCGATCGGGATAGATGATAATGTAACCCCCCAGAAACATACTGAGAAGAGAAAGAACACAGATGTCAGACCACTGATCTCAAAGCTGTCTCTCACCAGGCTCACGGCTTCACCTTTCCTCTTTTCTGAAGACTCAGTGGAGTCTGAGGGGGCCCCGGTCCCTTGCTCAGCACTCTCGCGGTTTTTAAAAGAAGGACAGAGAGTGATAGAGGAAAGGAGTGAGACCGACTCAGAGGGAGAAAATCAGGTTACCCGCATGCTGAATCGAGCCCTCCCTGAGGAACAGGAGAGATCCGGGGAATCCGGATCTGGGGAATTCGAAATACAGCGAATGTATAAGATGGCGAGAAACAGATTGCCTAATGCTCGGCTGTATTTATCATTTTTTTTATTTATCATCAATTACTCAGAACTACTAGTGTGGGAAGAAAGAACGCATCTGGATGGAGTAAACAAATACATAAGAGAAACATTAATGTACATAGAAAAACTTCCACACGACTTCAAAGTGGTTCAAAAAGGTTCAAAGTGGAGCAGGATTTACTCCACTGGACCACAGAGACCGCTAAGGCCATCCTGGAACACTGGGCGCACCAATTAAACTGGCCAGGTCCATCAGGCAAATAAATAGCACCGAGAAACTCATAGTTAATCTGACTGCTTCATTCCATCTCACAAAATCACAAGAATCACTTTTACTGAAAGGTCTGTCATTCGTACCAGCACCTAGAAATCAGAAAACGTTAAAGATTGAGTTACTAAAAGATTTACAAAAATATCACAGGAGGATCAAATTAGAGGCCTTCTTTGAGAAAAAGACAAAAGAAATGACCCCCTTCACCCTCGGATCGGACTGGACACCTCCTCTCTCCAGACTCCCTACACAGGTCCATAAGATCATTGATGCTGACCTACATGCGTTTCGACATCTGCACTGGAACTGGAGAGAGGAACCCAACCTGACCCGAGGGGAAGAAAGGGCCCTCAGTCTCCTCAAAAACAATACGGATATCGTCATCAAGCCAGCCGATAAAGGCAACGCTGTAGTACTTTTAGATAAAAAAGATTATTTGTGGGAGGGAATGAAACAGTTAGAGAACACAGATCATTATATTCCTCTCGATGAACCCATCTACCCACAAACTAAAGTTGAGGTAGAAGAGATACTTGAGGAGATGTATGATAGAAAGATCATTAACAGAAAGCAGTGGGAATACCTTTCAGGCCCTGCCGTGCCAAGGGCACGCAGGTTTTATCTTTTACCAAAGATCCATAAAGAAAGAAAAAAATGGAGCCTGCCAGGTAAAGTGCCACCCGGTAGGCCCATTGTATC
Source organism: Schizothorax lantsangensis (assembly GCA_027422415.1). Classification (NCBI taxonomy): domain Eukaryota; kingdom Metazoa; phylum Chordata; class Actinopteri; order Cypriniformes; family Cyprinidae; genus Schizothorax; species Schizothorax lantsangensis. The sequence goes on along the minus strand of JAPDDO010000176.1, from coordinate 140,190 downwards.
GGATTGTAATAGCGAAACGTACAATACCGCAGAATTCATCGAGTACCATCTGAACCCTATTTCACAAAAGCATCCAAGCTATTTGAGAGACATGTACGACTTTATTGAAAAGACAAAAGACCTGAAGATTCCCACTGGCGACCTGCTCTTCACAATCGATGTTGACAGTCTCTACACGAACATCGAGACAGAGGCAGGATTGTCGGCCGTACGAGGGTGCATGAATAATTTTCCCCATGGCAGTAGACCTGATGAGTACATCTTGAAACTATTAGAGATTAATTTGACCAAAAATGAGTTCGATTCCAAATTTTGCTTTAAAATTTAAAATCTTTTACTTTAAAGAGACGGACACTCATTGTCTTCTACATAAAAGCAGTTTTCATCCCGGGCATACTTTTAAAGGGATACTTAAATCCCAGCTTTTAAGATTCCATCAAATCTGCTCGGAAGAGAATGAGTTCATAAAAGCCACAAAAGTACTCTTTAGAGCACTGAAAGATAGAGGATACGGTAGAGGATTTTTAAGATCAGTCCTCAGAAACTTCCTTAAATCCATAAATAACCCCAAACTGCCAACTCAAACTGGTGAAACAAAAAAAGTTCCCTTAGTGGCTTTTTATTCATTCCAGAGCAAACAACTCAATTCGACTATCAAACAAAATTTCTCCAAATTTTTAGAGGACACAGAGATTTTACAAAGACATAAACCAATTGAGGCATACAAAAGGAACACAAACGTATTAGATATTCTAGTACAAAGTAAAGTTAAAAGTAAAAGAACAAGCGGGAAACAAAGACTGTGCAAGTACTATCTTGCTCTGAAATGGACAAAAAATTGAACCACGAAGCAAATTTATCAAGTCGACAGAACTCTCTCTCCAGACACCCCGAATTGTGTCTACTTAATTTTCTGCACAAAGTGCAAAAAACAGTATGTCGGACAGACTAAAAATGAGGTGAGAACGAGAATATACCAGCACACTCATAACATCATCCATAAAATCCACAAACGCAGGTTTTTGATCCAACATTTTCTATTACATGGCCTCCCCTCTCTTAGAGCAACTATACTATAAACTAACCCTTTGTGGAGTCTAAAGGACATACTAAGAGCAGAAAGACTTTGGATAAACAGACTCAACACTCTGTATCCAAAAGGATTGAATGAGGCCTAAGAGATGGGTGAAAGCCATTGAGGAGAATTGTATTCCTGTCCTTTAAGATAGTGAGATTATTCTTATACATATATATATTATAATTGATATAACTACATTATATATTTTATACATATATACCCCTACCATACCTAAAACCTACCTATTTTATCCCTTATGGACACAACCCCACCATCCCTAAACCTACCCTTTCCACCCCCCAGACACATAACTTTACCCCCATCCACCATAACCCTACTCTTTATACCCCTAATAAATTACATTGAGAAGTATTATCCATAAGTATTAATAAATACCTAAAAACTAACCCTCAGTAGAAATGTTGGATTAATAAATAATACTTATAAAAACCTTAATAAATAACACTTATAAAATCTCACTATCTGTGGTTCAATAAAAAGACCAAATATATTGGTGGTGTAGTGATGGGCCTAGGCCGTGGGGGCGAGCCTTGGCCGAGGCGGGAGAGCGGCCAGAAGGAGTATTGAAGGACTGTGCATTACCAGAGCTGGACGCTGCTTCAGCTCTTGGATTCTTTCTAATCCTAACCCTAACCCTAAATTGCACTGAAATAAAGACATGCACAAGGATTTTTTTTTTTTAGGGCCCTGGGTCCTAAAGCGAAAGGGATTGTTTTTTTGTTATTGTTTTTTTTGCCTTTAAACAAAATCTCTGCCTCTCTGTCTTATACACAGCAAGAGCTGTTTTTAACAGATTTTAAGGGGGCTACAACTTCGGGGCATCGAATGCTAACATGTGGGGCCCTGGGAAACAACATAATAAGGAACCAAACTGGATAGTTGTACAAGAAGTGCTTGAGAAATAATCAACTAAAAATAATCAGGAAAAATTAATTCCTTGCTTTTTTATATATATATATATATATATATATACACATACACACACACATATACTCATATTCTGACCTCTAAACAAATTAGTACGGTCACAAAACTTTGTATGGCATTTGATGGAGTCCCCACGAGTCACTGACATTGAATTCAGGTTGAACGGACCTTTCTGAGGCGTGTCTGTGAAACCGCTTTTAGGGTGAGAGTAAAAACTTAACTGGACGACATAAAATACTTTAAATACACTGGTAAATATGTAAATGGAATAACACTGATAAGCGTTATTTGCATGCAGCAAAATGTTTTAAATTATGTTAAAACAGTCTGTGATGTCTTGTCATGCGATGTTTTGTAATTTAATGACAAAAGAACCAAAATCATTAATGTGCGACGCGATTTTTGAAGTGAACAATTTCAATGAAGTCATTTGATGAAAGAAGTCAAATTTTAAAACTCTATGAATTCAACTAAGGAGCATTTCTTGAATATAACTGATCCATTCAGCATAGGTCATTTATCATAAAAAACTTTTTTTTTTCTACAGCAGCTAATTTATACAATGTTATTGTTCACATCTACATCAGGATTTCTTTTGTCGTTGTTTTTGGGGAAGTATTTCAACAATTTAAAGCACTGTAGTATAACTGGAAGCTTCTCATGTCACCTCAGGGGCATCTGACTGGAAATCTAAAAGTGAAACTGTTCTTCAACACATAAGTCACATGTCAGATATAATCTGTTTTGCCACATACTATGCATCACACCCACTGACCTGATGTGCCCTGATATACAACAAGTGGCACGGCTGATAGAAAGAGAGGGAAGAAGAGGATGAGGTGAGGATCTATTTGCAGCTTTTATTCCAAAACAAGAAGATAATCTAATAAAAACACACAAAAATCCTACTCGTAAGAATGTTGTTCTTTATTGAAATTCCCAACATACAGTTACCAGTGACAAAAGGATGTGGAGTGAACATTTAGTGTGAGAGAAAAAATTAACTGGACTACATAAAACACTATAAATACACTGGCAAATATGTGAATGGAATAACAATGATCTAAAATTTTTATGTGATGTCTGGTAACGTGATGACAATAGAAGCAATCAATTAATGTGACGTGATTTTTGTAGAGAACCATTTCGATGAAGTGGTTTGAGAAAAGAAGTCAAACTTTAAAACACTATGGCCCGGTTTCACAGACAGGGCTTAGACTAAACCAGGATTAGGCCATAGTTCAATTAGGACATTTAAGTAATTTTATAAACGTACTTAGAAAAAAACATTACTGGTGTGCATCTTGAGACAAAACAAAGGCACTGATATATTTTAAGATCAGTCAGTGCAAGTTTCTTTCAGTTGAAACAGCTCAGAGATATATTTGAGCCTAGGATTAGGCTTAAGTCTTGACTGTGAAACCGGGGGTATAAATTCAAATGAAGAGCATTTCCTAAATGTAACTAATCCATTCAGCATAGGTAATATATCATAAAAACTTCTTTCTTTTTTTTCCACAGCAGCAATTTAATTTTTTTTTTATCATTATTGAAAACCATGTCATATTTGGGGAGCATTTCAAATGTTAAAAGCATTGTAGTATAACTGGAAGCTTCTTATTCCACCTCTAGGGTATCCAACTGGAAATCTGAAAGTGAAACTCTTCTTCAACACATATTGGATATGAATTTTGACTTGTTTTGCCACATACTCAGGGCCGATACAAGCTCAACTTTCGCTGTAGGCAAATCACGATCGTCCCGCCCGCACTTAACAGTCACTATAAAATACAATATTTAAGATGCATGTAAAAGATTGTGGATTTTTATTTATAAAATTGCACTGAAATAAAGACATGCACAAGGATTTTTTTGGGGGGGGGCCCTGGGTCCTAAAGCGAAAGGGATTGGTTTTTTTTGTTTTGTTTTTTGCCTTTACACAAAGTCTCTGCTCCAGGCCTCTCTGTCTTATTGTCACGAATCCTGGCCATGAACTTTCCTTTATTCACCACTAGAGGTCACTCTCCCAGCACTTGGACTTTCACACAGTTACAGATCACTTTAGGACTGCATTTCCCATCATCCACTGCACCAACACAGCTGTTTGCACTGATCACGCACACACCTGTTTTCCATCTCACAATCACCATCACCCAATCACACACACGCACACACACTATTTAAGCTCTGGACTTTCTGCCACTCACTGCCGAGTAGTGTTAGCCCCGCTGCATTACAAAGCGTTCCCAGTGGTTTCCGAGTTAGATTTCCTGTGTATTGATTCCTGCCCGTGCTCCTGGTTTATTCTCTCTGCCTTGCCCTCTGGATACTGTTTGCCGATCGTCGACCCACGCTTGCCCTTGGATTATTCTCTGCCCTATCTTTGTCATACCTGTTTGCTACTGTCCGACCCTGCCTGTATTGACCATGTCCTCTAATAAAAGCTTGCAGATGGATCCGCATGTCTCACGTCTCGTCAGCCCCGTAACAGAATACTCGGCCATACAAGGATCCAGCGGCTTTCATGAACAATACTGGCCCGGTATGTACACTGCAAGACTATTATTATCCCTCAAGCAGGGTAAGCGATCACTCGAGGACTTTATCCAAGAATATCTAGATGTTGCTAATGATTCAGATTTTCCGGACGATGTCTTGATCGATTTTTTTTGTGACGGCCTTAATCAGCCGCTCAAATCACAGTTAATCCGTGAGGGTCCCCGCTCATCTCTGTCAGTTTATGGACTATGCCTTACTGACTGTTGGTTCAACGTTCACTGTGGGAGTCGCAGAGGAACGAGACACCGCACCCAATTGTGTGAACACAGCCACGCTAGAGCATGCTCACAAAATGGCAGCCACAACACCCCGTAGCGTCATCGCTGCCAATCACAATCCAAGTCGAGTCACCGCTGATGTTAAAGAGACAAGTCAAGTCACCACTGATGTTAGAGAACCAAGTCAAGTCACAGCCGATGTTAAAAGGTCAAGCCAAGCCACAGTTGATCGTCACGAGTCAAGCCAAGCCACAGTTGATCGTCACGAGTCAAGCCAAGCCACCGTTGACCATCAGGAATCAACCCCTCCCTCAGCTCAACAGCCAGAGCTACAACACGTCACAGCTGACCAGCCAGAGTCAGACCACGTCACAGCTGACCAGCCAGAGTCAGACCACGTCACAGCTGACCAGCCAGAGTCAGACCACGTCACAGCTGACCAGCCAGAGTCAGACCACGTCACAGTGGAACAACCGGAGTCTCTTCAAGTCTCAGCCGAACTGCCAGAGTCTCCTCACGTCTCAGCGGAACTGCCAGACTCTGTCACACCGAGAGATTTAAGGTCAGTCCTTCGAGTTCTCCGGTTGATATCCAGCTTGAGGGATGCACCGCTGGTGTCTGTACGCACTGCTGGTATCTCCAAATCCGCTCACTATGACCCTCCTGTCCATGAACTGATTACCCTGTCTGAAGCGCTTCCCAGGGTGGGGATTGCACTATGTTGCGTTTGGGCCACATACACCACCACTGTACTGCCCCAGGGGAAGGCATCTGCTGCAGAACCTCCCCAAGCGGTGGTGCGAGCCTCAGCCCCTGGCAAGGTGGTGGCGCCCAGCAATATACTCTCACCCGGTCAGGTTACCACCGTAGAACCTCCAGAGGTGGCGGCGTTAACTGCAGAACCTCCAGAGGTGTCGGTGGTATCCTCCTGTAAACTCTCACCCCGTCCTGTCACGGCTAAGAAGGCCGTCTGTGAGCTCTCATCCTGTCCTGTCACGGCTATGGAGGCCGTCTGTGAGCTCTCATCCTGTCCTGTCACGGCTATGGAGGCCGTCTGTGAGCTCTCATCCTGTCCTGTCACGGCTATGGAGGCCGTCTGTGAGCTCTCACCCTGTCCTGTCACGGCTAAGAAGGCCGTCTGTGAGCTCTCATCCTGTCCTGTCACGGCTATGGAGGCCGTCTGTGAGCTCTCGCACTGTCCTGTCACGGCTAAGGAGGCCGTCTATGAACTCTCGCTCTGTCCTGACACGGCTAAGGAGGCCGTCGGTGATTCCCTGTCCGGCCCTGTCATGGCTACGGAGGCCGTCTGGGATTTCCTGTCCTGCCCTGTCACGGCTCCTGAGATCGGGAAGGCTCTCCCTGTGTTGTCTGTCTCTGTTCTCCCAGTGTTGTCTGTCTCTGCTCTCCCTGTGTTGTTTGTCCTTGTTCTCCTCTGCTTCCAGGTTCTGTCAGGGCTACCTGCCCAGTCTGCTTCCCTGCGGTGGTCTCTGGTCCCGTCTGTTCCGCCCTGGTGGGTTCCAGGTCCATCTGCTCCGCCCTGGTGGGTCCTGGTCCCGTCTGCCCTACCCTGGTGGGCCCCAGGTCCATCTGCTCCGCCCTGGTGGGCTCCGGGTCTGTCTGCCCTACCCTGGTGGGCCCCAGGTCCATCTGCTCCGCCCTGGGGGGCTCTGGTCCCGTCTGCTCCACCCTGGTGGGCTCCGGGTCCGTTTGCTCCGCCCTGGCGGGTTCTGGTCCCATCTGTTCCGCCCTGGGGGGCTCCAGTTCCATCCTCTCCGCCCTGGGGGGCTCCAGTTCCATCCTCTCCGCCCTGGCTTCCACATGGACCTGGCCCTCCGTCCCTCCCCCTGTTCCGCCTCCGTTCCACCGCCCACCTAGGACTGTTTAGGAGCGTCTGGAAGCCGCTCCTTGGGGGGGGGGCTATGTCACGAATCCTGGCCATGAACTTTCCTTTATTCACCACTAGAGGTCACTCTCCCAGCACTTGGACTTTCACACAGTTACAGATCACTTTAGGACTGCATTTCCCATCATCCACTGCACCAACACAGCTGTTTGCACTGATCACGCACACACCTGTTTTCCATCTCACAATCACCATCACCCAATCACACACACGCACACACACTATTTAAGCTCTGGACTTTCTGCCACTCACTGCCGAGTAGTGTTAGCCCCGCTGCATTACAAAGCGTTCCCAGTGTTTTCCGAGTTAGATTTCCTGTGTATTGATTCCTGCCCGTGCTCCTGGTTTATTCTCTCTGCCTTGCCCTCTGGATACTGTTCGCCGATCGTCGACCCACGCTTGCCCTTGGATTATTCTCTGCCCTATCTTTGTCATACCTGTTTGCTACTGTCCGACCCTGCCTGTATTGACCATGTCCTCTAATAAAAGCTTGCAGATGGATCCGCATGTCTCACGTCTCGTCAGCCCCGTAACACTTATACACAGCAAGAGCTGTTTTTAAGAGATTTTAAGGGGCTACAACTTCGGGGCATCGAATGCTAACATGTGGGGCCCTGGGAAACAACATAATAAGGAACCAAACTGGATAGTTGTACAAGAAGTTCTTGAGAAAAAATCAACTAAAAATAATCAGAAAAAATTAATTCCTTGCTTATATATATATATATATATATATATAAGGTGGTCACCTTTCGACGTAACCTATGCTCGCTCTCTCCCTCTCGCATATCCTCAATGGTTTCATCCGCACTACCTTCACCCTCTCAGTTTTCAGCACTCGACACAAACAGTGCTACTGACACTCTGTGTATCACTCTAACATCTTGCTTAGACAACTTTTGCCCCCTTTCATCCAGAACAGCAAGCGCTACCACCTCTGCCCCCTGGTTGTCCGATGTTCTCCGTGAACATCGTGCTAAACTAAGGGCTGCAGAGAAGAAATGGCACAAATCCAAAAACTCTACCGACCTTAGTGTGTATCAGTCACACCTCTCTTCCTTCTCTGCAAATGTCTCCACTGCTAAAATGACATACTACCACAACAAAATTAACAACTGTTCCGACTCTCGCGCACTCTTCAAAACGTTCTCTTCTCTTCTCTGTCCTCCTCCCCCTCCTCCTTCATCAACTCTTACAGCTGATGACTTTGCAACTTTCTTCACAAATAAAACAAAAACCATCAGTGACCAATTCCTCACACCACAAACTAATAATAACTTCATAACGACAAATACACAATCTCTCACCTCCTTTTCTCCTCTCTCGGAGACAGAGGTTTCCAAACTCATCCTTTCCAATCATCCCACTACTTGTCCACTAGATCCTATCCCCACTCACCTCCTTCAAGCCATTTCTTCTTCTGTCATACCTGCGCTTACTCACATTATCAACACCTCGCTTCACACTGGTACATTTCCCACAGCATTTAAGCAGGCTCGGGTAAGCCCACTGCTTAAAAAACCTGCTCTAAATCCAGCACTTTTAGAAAACTAAAGACCGGTATCCATTCTTCCATTCATTGCAAAGTCACTTGAGCAAGTTGTGTTCAACCAACTCTCTCTGTTTCTTGCACAGAACAACATTCTGGACAACAACCAATCTGGCTTCAGAAGTGGCCACTCAACTGAGACTGCCCTACTCTCGGTTACAGAGGCCCTGAGACTGGCAAGAGCAGCTTCCAAATCCTCTGTACTCATCTTGCTGGATCTGTCTGCTGCCTTTGACACAGTTAACCACCAGATCCTCATGTCTATCCTCAGAAAGATGGGCATCTCAGGAACCACCCTCCTGTGGTTCGAGTCTTACCTCTCAGATAGGTCCTTCAGGGTGTCTTGGATGGGTGAGGTTTCAAAGTCACAACTTCTTGCTACTGGAGTTCCTCAAGGCTCAGTGCTTGGACCACTTCTCTTCTCCATCTACATGTCGTCATTAGGATCGGTTATTCAGAAGCATGGCTTTTCCTACCACTGCTATGCTGATGACACTCAACTCTACTTCTCATTCCAACCAGATGATCCGACGGTAACTGCTCGCATTGCAGCCTGTCTGAGTGACATTTCTAGTTGGATGTTGGATGACGATCTTGCTAAGACAGAACTGCTCATGTTCTCCGCCAACCCATCACTTCACCACAACTTCTCTATACAGATGGGTTCATCAACAATAACTCCATCCAGGACAGCCAGGAACCTTGGAGTTGTGATCGATGATCAGTTAAGTTTCACAGACCATATTGCTACAACGGCACGGTCCTGCAGATTTGCCTTATACAACATTAGGAAGATTAGGCCCTTCCTGTCAGAGCAAGCCGCACAACTCCTTGTCCAAGCTCTTGTTCTCTCCAAACTGGACTATTGTAATGCTCTCTTGGCGGGCCTTCCCGCATGTACTATCAAGCCTCTGCAACTGATCCAGAATGCAGCAGAACGAGTGGTCTTTAACCCTCTGGGGACTGAGGTGATTTTGGGGCCCTTGAGATGTTTTGACAAGTCCTGATATTTGTGCTTATTTCAGCTACTTATAACATACTAATGACCAACATGTATTTGTTTTTGTATTCAACACAAACCTTGCTACAATATTATGTGACCAAGATGGATGTACATGTTTGTATTTTTTTAGAAAAAAAATATCATGCGTGGTTAGTAAGTTTTGGGAAAAAAAATGTAGCTGAAACAAGGCCATAAAACCCACACTAAATAGTCCTGAATAAGACTTTTGTGTAATCAGTCTTGTCGGCTAGAATATTTACTTCACAATTAAGTGAAAATCATTCTGCTTACTCATTCACAGAAAACAATATATTGATTAAAAATTTTTAAGACATGTTTTGTGATTGAAAGCCTGTATGCGAGGGAGTGACAATGTCCTTGAATATTAAGTGATTCTCACCTGAGACACAAAGGGCCCTCCCCTAAAGGCTGCTAATGGCCCATCAGTGTGACTGACTTTGAGGCAGGTAAGAGAGAATGTGAGGAGATTGAACAAATTTTTTTTTTAATTATTTGTATTTTATTTACAACACCGTATAATCAAAACATACATAATGAAGGTCAAAGACACATTATTGTGCACACTGATCTAACCACAGAGATGTGAACAGACTATGAGTCATTCCTGCAACAGATTCTGTTCAACAAGTGACAAGTAAATCATGCCTGATATTTACGTGTGTTATTTGAGTGTTTCTGCTACTTTCCTTGGATTCAAGAAGAAAAAAAACATAATCAGTGGTCAAGGAGCTTGTTTTACCATATAATATCAGTGTAGTTGGACATCTGATGTTGATACAGCGCTCTCAGAGGAAAACAGTTTGCAGAAAGTCATCAGGATTCATCATCTGTGGTGCAGGTATCTGATTCAATAAAATACAAACTAAAAAAAACAAACATTTGTGAGCATGTTAATATCAGGAGCATCTTTTTATATATATGTTTTATAGACTCACGCATGCTTTGTACTATCGTAAACAAAAAAATACATTTTATATCTGAGAAACTAATTATTATTGTTTAGAAAAAACGAACTATGATTTTGTAGTCATATAGCCTAGTATGTATGGCTTTGTACTACAAAAGATGTACTTTGTACTATAAAAAAAGGATATTTTATATCTGAGAAACTAATTATTATAGTTTAGCACGCTATTCAATCCATTTGTGAACATTAAACATTTTTCTAAACATTGTAGCATTCATCATGTTGTCGTTTGGGAAAAAAATAAACGCGTTCAAGTTTGAGTCACAATAACACGTTAACTAATGCAAAAAAAGAAACATTACTTACTCATCAGATCGCTCTTCTCTTCTGGATGAACTCTTGCTCTTATTTTGAGGCAAATCCAGCTTTTATTCAGCGTGTCTTCTTCCAGAAACGAACAGTAATGTTAGCGCGAGGAACGATCAGGCTTTGTTATTAGGCGTTTCCCTGAGCACGCGGCACACGCGGCTATTTACATATGAACGCGAGGGGGCGGGATCGCATTAGAAATGAGTTAGACGGGACAGACTGAACATCGTGTTGGTTTCATACGGATTACTTCATCACAGAATGTTTGTTTTCGATAAGACTTACTTCAGTTCAAAGTAGACACTTCCAGCTTTCTATAGATATAACTCCCATGTCCGTGTGTTGACTTTTCGCTGAGTTACAGTTCATTTTAGTGACGTATTTTGAAGAGCAGCTCGCGGAGATGGAGAAGACAGAGAGCGCATCCTGTTTGTTTTCTTTTTTTTTCCAAAACCACAAAGTTTTGTTGTATTTGTGAGTGTACACAAAAACAATAGACACTTCAAAGTTTCAATTGATATATAACACTTATCTGTACGACCAAAATCGACGGAGTATTTTTAATGTCTTTTGCACTGGTCTTAAAAAAAACGAGTTGGTATCGCCGGCGATACAGCCGTCCCCTTAGGGTTAATGAGCCGAAAAAAGCTCACGTTACCCCTCTCTTCATTAGGTTACACTGGCTAGCCGCTCGCATCAAATTCAAGGTACTGATGTTTGCCAACAAGACCACAACTGGCACTGCACCAATATACCTAAACTTGCTAGTTCAAACTTATGCGCCCTCCAGAAGCTTGCGTTCTGCAAGTGAACGACGTCTTGTGGTGCCATCCCAAAGAGGTACCAAATCACTCTCACGGACCTTTTCCTGGACTGTGCCCAGCTGGTGGAATGACCTCCCGATCTCAATTCGAACAGCTGAGTCTTTAGCCATTTTCAAAAAACATCTAAAGACACATCTTTTTCGCAAGCACCTGACTAACTAATACTAACACTTACCTATTCTATTTAATAAAAAAAAAAAATAATAAAAAAAAAATTCCTAGCTACGTGTACTGTGCTAGACTAACTGAGACTTGTCATGGCACTTGTATACTGTTGCTCTCTCGATGGTCTGATTGCTTCTATTGTTCTCCTCATTTGTACGTCACTTTGGATAAAAGCGTCTGCTAAATGATTAAATGTAAAGGTTAAATGTAAATGTCACTGACATTGAATTCAGGTTGAACGGACCTTTCTGAGGCGTGTCTGCGAAACCGCTTTTAGGGTGAGTGTAAAAACTTAACTGGACTACATAAAATACTTTAAATACACTGGTAAATATGTAAATGGAATAACAATGATAAGCTTTATTTGCATGCAGCAAAATGTTTTAAATTATGTTAAAACAGTCTGTGATGTCTTGTCATGCAATGTTTTGTAATTCAATGACAAAAGAACCAAAATCGTTAATGTGCGACGTGATTTTTGAAGTGAACAATTTCAATGAAGTAATTTGATGAAAGTCAAATTTTAAAACTCTATGAATTCAACTAAAGCCTGGCTCACACTGTGCGATTTTTTAAAAGTCCTTTAGGATTGTACTTGTCAGACTGCACGAACATGATGATCATGTCACACTGTGGGATCTCAGTTGTCATTAATGTCAGACTGTACGACAGTCAAGACGAGTTAAAAACAGGTGCGCGCAAGAAAACTTGTCCGGACACGTCCAGTGACTACGAACTGCATTGCACGCGGGACCGAACTGTTGGCTATCATGAAAAGTATATGAATGGTAGCAATACCGGCGTATTTAAGAAGAATAGTGTATGCAGCTCTACACACCCACATGAAAACAGCGGCGCAACCGGTGTCAGCAACGTATCAGATGAATTCCGTGAGCGGAGGACGGGAGCGCCGGAGTTTATGGCTGATAGAATAATTCTCTAGCATTAATTCTGCTCATAGCTTGTCTTGAAAAACGGAGACAGTTTGACATTCATCGTAGGGGTAGTCACACTGCAGGACTGTTCGCCAAATCTTCTGACACTGCCAGAATTTTGTCGGAGGTGAAATTTGATCGCAACAGCCATTAATCGGCTGTCGGTGAACATGTCAAACCAGCGATCAAAGTCTACAGATTTTAGCCTAGGATTAAAGGAATCTTTTAGGATTTTCAAAATTTGTCTCAGACGAGCAAATCGTGGCCAAAATCGCACAGTGTTAGCCAGGCTTAAGGAGCATTTCTTGAATATAACTGATCCATTCAGCATATGTCATTTATCATAAAAAAAACTTTTTTTTTCTACAGCAGCTAATTTATACAATGTTATTGTTCACATCTACATCAGGATTTCTTTTGTCATTGTTTTTGGGGAAGTATTTCAACAATTTAAAGCACTGTAGTATAACTGGAAGCTTCTCATGTCACCTCAGGGGCATCTGACTGGAAATCTAAAAGTGAGACTGTTCTTCAACACATAAGTCACATGTCAGATATAATCTGTTTTGCCACATACATACTATAACAAGAAGATAATCTAATAAAAACACAAAAATCCTACTCGTATGAATGTTGTTCTTTATTGAAATTCCCAACATACAGTTACCAGTGACAAAAGGACGTGGAGTGAACATTTAGTGTGAGAGAAAAACTTAACTGGACTACATAAAACACTATAAATACACTGGCAAATATATGAATGCAATAACAGTTATAAGATTTTTTTGCATGTAGCAGGATGTTTTAAAATATGTTTAAAATATCTAAAATTGTCATGTGATGTCTGGTAACATGATGACAAAAGAAGCAATCAATTAATGTGACGTGATTTTTGCAGAGAACCATTTCGATGAAGTGGTTTGAGAAAAGAAGTCAAACTTTAAAACACTATGGCCCGGTTTCACAGACAGGGTTTAGACTAAACCAGGATTAGGCCATAGTTCAATTAGGACATTTAAGTAATTTTATAAACGTACTTAGAAAAAAACATTACTGGTGTGCATCTTGAGACAAAACAAAGGCACTGATATATTTTAAGATCAGTCAGTGCAAGTTTCTTTCAGTTGAAACAGCTCAGAGATACATTTTAGCCTAGGATTAGGCTTAAATCTTGACTGTGAAACCGGGGGTATAAATTCAAATGAAGAGCATTTCCTAAATGTAACTAATACATTCAGCATAGGTAATATATCATAAAAACTTCTTTTTTTTCCACAGCAGCAATTTAAAATGTTTTTTTTTTATCATTATTGAAAACCATGTCATATTTGGGAAGCATTTCAAATGTTAAAAGCATTGTAGTATAACTGGAAGCTTCTTATTCCACCTCTAGGGCATCCAACTGGAAATCTGAAAGCGAAACTCTTCTTCAACACATATATTGGATCTGACTTTTGACATGTTTTGCCACATACAGGTGCATCTCAATAAATTAGAATGTCGTGGAAAAGTTAATTTATTTCAGTAATTCAACTCAAATTGTGAAACTCGTGTATTAAATAAACTCAATGCACACAGACTGAAGTAGTTTAAGTCTTTGGTTCTTTTAATTGTGATGATTTAGGCTCATATTTAACAAAAAACCACCAATTCTCAACAAATTGGAATACTTCATAAGACCAATAAAAAAAACATTTTTAGTGAATCGTTGGCCTTCTGTAAAGTATGTTAATTTACTGTATATGTACTCAATACTTGGTAGGGGCTCCTTTTGCATTAATTACTGCCTCAATTCGGCGTGGCATGGAGGTGATCAGTTTGTGGCACTGCTGAGGTGGTATGGAAGCCCAGGTTTCTTTGACAGTGGCCTTCAGGTCATCTGCATTGTTGGGTCTGGTGTCTCTCATCTTCCTCTTGACAAGTCCCAATAGATTCTCTATGGGGTTCAGGTCAGGCGAGTTTGCTGGCCAATCAAGCACAGTAACACCATGGTCATTGAACCAGCTTTTGGCACCTTTGGCAGTGTGGGCAGGTGCCAAGTCCTGCTGGAAAATGAAATCAGCATCTCCATAAAGCTTGTCAGCAGAAGGAAGCATGAAGTGCTCTAAAATTTCCTGGTAGATGGCTGTGTTGACTGTGGACTTCAGAAAACACAGTGGACCAACACCAGCAGATGACATGGCAGCCCAAATCATCACTGACTGTGGAAATTTCACACTGGACTTCAAGCAGCTTGGATTCTGTGCCTCTCCACTTTTCCTCCAGACTCTGCGACCTTGATTTCCAAATGAAATGCAAAATTTACTTTCATCTGAAAAGAGGACTTTGGACCACTGAGCAACAGTCCAGTTCTTTTTCTCCACAGTCTAGGTAAGATGCTTCTGACGTTGTCTCTGGTTTAGAAGTGGCTTGGTGGCCCTTTTCCTGAAGACGTCTGAGCGTGGTGACTCTTGATGCACTGACTCCAGCTTCAGTCCACTCCGTGTAAAGCTCTCCCAAGTGTTTGAATCAGCTTTGCTTGACTGTATTCTCAAGCTTGCGGTCATCCCTGTTACTTATGCACCTTTTCTTACCCAAATTCTTCCTTCCAGTCAACTTTGCATTCAATATGCTTTGATACAGCGCTCTGTAAACAGCCACACCTTTCAGTAATGACCTTCTGTGACTTACCCTCAGTGTTGGGCACGTTACTTTAAAAAAGTAATTAGTTATAGTTACTAGTTACTTCTCACAAATAGTAACTGAGTTACATCATTATAAAAGTAACTAATTACCAGGGAAAGTAACAAATTCAAATGTCAAATAACTTGAATGCCCCAATATTAAATATGTTAAATGAATGAAATGGACACTAAATAGAATAAATTATTATTATAAAACTTTGTACATTAATCGACACTATTTATCTACTGACACTTAGCATCAGTTAGTCAAGCATTATAATATGATATTATGATAATTTAGTATTATATGTTAGAACTTTAGTAATTAGAATAACCAAGTATGAATTCATATTTGTCATGTTGACTGAACTTAGGACTGGTGGTGGTGCTTAAGATATTGTTTGTCATTTAGTGTTTCTATAAAAAAAGGGGGAAAAATTGATAAGAAAACAAAACTACTACGAATTATACCACTAATAACAATATAAAATGCACTAAGGATAAAGGAGCTGCTGGGTTCATGAATATTAATCACGTTGTATGGGTTCGCTCGAAATGATTTGCTGAAATCAAAACAGGGAGGATAATAGGTGAGCGCCGGCCAATGAGATTGTCATTTGTGCATTAGCTCCGCCCACTAGCAGAGAACCCGGCAGTTCTTAAAAGCTGAAGAATAGGAACTCCGTTATTTTGACAGAAAAATACAACAAAGAATATCGTTTACATGTAGCGCGTCAATACTGCATCTTATGAAAGACTCTCTCGCTCTGTATATTTCTTTGCGCGCGCTCGCGTGTGTGTGTGAGAGAGCGACAAAGCTACGGCGAGCCGTGCGCTTCACACTAGAGTTTATGGTACGTCAAATACAGCTACACTGCGCATCCATTCAGATGAACTGAAAAATAAAATGATAATAATATTATAATAAATTATAGTAACACCGCATTTTATTGTCAGTAACTGTAACGGCGTTGTAACGGGGGAAACAGTAATTAGTTTGATTACTCGTTACTGAAAACAATAACGCCGTTTATTTATAACGCCGTTATTCCCATCACTGCTTACCCTCTTTGTGGAGGGCGTCAATGATCGTCTTCTGGATCATTGCCAAGTCAGCAGTCTTCCCCATTATTGTGGTTTCAAAGAACAAGAGATACCCAGAATTTATACTGTATGGAGGGTCATTTATTGAAACTCAAATGTAAATATTCTAATATTTTGAGATACTGATTTTTGACTTTCATGAGCTGTAAGCTCTAATCATCAAAATTAAAACAAAAAAAACTTTTGAAATGTTTTACTTTACATGTAATGAATCTAAAATATATGAAAGTTTCACTTTTTGAAATAAGTTACAAGAAAAAATTAACTTTTTCACGACATTCTAATTTATTGAGATGCACCTGTACTCAGGGCCGATACAACCTCAACTGTCGCTGTAGGCAAATCACGATCATCCCGCCCGCACATCACATTCACTATAAAATACAATATTTAAGATGCATGTAAAAGATTGGGGATTTTATTTATAAAATTGCACTGAAATAAAGACATGCACAAGGATTTTTTTTATTTTTTATAGGGCCCTGGGTCCTAAAGTGAAAGGAGATGTTTTTTTTTTGTTTTGTTTTTTTTGCCTTTACACAAAATCTCTGCTCCATGCCTCTCTGTCTTATACACAGCAAGAGCTGTTTGAGAGATTTTAAGGGGCTACGACTTCGGGGCATCAAATGCTAACATTTGCCATGAACCAAACTGGGGTGTGTTTCCCAAAAACAACTATGGTCTCAAGTTCCGTCGTTACCAATAGAGTTCAATGGAACTAACGACCATAGTTAGCTAACGATGCTTTTGGGAAACGCACCCCTGGATAGTTGTACAAGAAGTGCTTGAGAAAAAATCAACTAAAATTAATCAGGAAAAACTCATTCCTTATATATATATATATATATATATATATATACACACACACATATACTCATATTCTGACCTCTAAACAAAGTAGTACGGTCACAAAACTGATAAGCTTTATTTACATGCAGCAAAATGTTTTAAATCATGTTAAAACAGTCTGTGATGTCTTGTCATGCGATGTTTTGTAATTCAATGACAAAAGAACCAAAATCGTTAATGTGCGACGCAATTTTTGAAGTGAACAATTTCAATGAAGTCATTTGATGAAAGTCAAATTTTAAAACTCTATAAATTCAACTAAGGAGCATTTCTTGAATATAACTGATCCATTCAGCATAGGTCATTTATCATAAAAAAACTTTTTTTTTTCTACAGCAGCTATTTTATACAAGGTTATTGTTCACATCTACATCAGAATTTCATTTGCCGTTGTTTTTGGGGAAGCATTTCAACAATTGAAAGCACTGTAGTATAACTGGAAGCTTCTCATGTCACCTCAGGGGCATCTGACTGGAAATCTAAAAGTGAAACTGTTCTTCAACACATAAGTCACATGTCAGATATAATCTGTTTTGCCACATACTATGCATCACACCCACTGACCTGATGTGCCCTGATATACAACAAGTGGCACGGCTGATAGAAAGAGAGGGAAGAAGAGGATAAGGTTACCAGAACATACAGTTACCAGTGACAAAATGATGTGGAGTGAACATTTAGTGTGAGAGAAAAAACTTAACTGGACTACATAAAACACTATAAATACACTGGCAAATATATAAATGGAATAAGTCAAGTCAAGTCACCTTTATTTATATAGCGCTTTTAACAATACAAATTGTGTCAAAGCAACTGCACAATATCAAAATGGGAAAATAGTGTCAATAATGTAAAATGACAAGATTAAACACTCAATTTTCAGTTAAAGGCATTTCATTATTTAATTCAGTGATGGCATCGTCCAGCTCAGTTCAGTTCAAAAAGTTTCTGTTCAATCAGGAGACCCTCGCTTCACACTGGTACATTTCCCACAGCATTTAAGCAGGCCCGAGTAAGCCCACTGCGTAAAAAACCTGCTCTAAATCCAGCACTTTTAGAAAACTAAAGACCGGTATCCATTCTTCCATTCATTGCAAATTCACTTGAGCGAGTTGTGTTCAACCAACTCTCTCTGTTTCTTGCACAGAACAACATTCTGGACAACAACCAATCTGGCTTCAGAAGTGGCCACTCAACTGAGACTGCCCTACTCTCGGTTACTGAGGCCCTGAGACTGGCAAGATCAGCTTCCAAATCCTCTGTACTCATCTTGCTGGATCTGTCTGCTGCCTTTGACACAGTTAACCACCAGATCCTCATGTCCATCCTCAGAAAGATGGGCATCTCAGGAACCGCCCTCCTGTGGTTCGAGTCTTACCTCTCAGATAGGTCCTTAAGGGTGTCTTGGAGGGGTGAGGTTTCAAAGTCACAACTTCTTGCTACTGGAGTTCCTCAAGGCTCAGTGCTTGGACCACTTCTCTTCTCCATCTACATGTCATCATTAGGATCGGTTATTCAGAAGCATGGCTTTTCCTACCACTGCTATGCTGATGACACTCAACTCTACTTCTCATTCCAACCAGATGATCCGACGGGAACTGCTCGCAATGCAGCCTGTCTGAGTGACATTTCTAGCTGGATGATGGACTATCACCTTCAGCTCAATCTTGCTAAGACAGAACTGCTCGTGTTCTCCGCCAACCCATCACTTCACCACAACTTCTCTAAACAGCTGGGTTCGTCAACCATAACTCCTTCCAGGACAGCCAGGAACCTTGGAGTTGTGATCGATGATCAGTTAAGCTTCACAGACCATATTGC
This sequence comes from Schizothorax lantsangensis, assembly GCA_027422415.1. Taxonomy (NCBI): domain Eukaryota; kingdom Metazoa; phylum Chordata; class Actinopteri; order Cypriniformes; family Cyprinidae; genus Schizothorax; species Schizothorax lantsangensis. The sequence continues at coordinate 121,274 of JAPDDO010000176.1, read as the reverse complement.
TACAACGGCTTGGTCCTGCAGATTTGCCTTATACAACAGTAGGAAGATTAGGCCCTTCCTGTCAGAGCAAGCCGCACAACTCCTTGTCCAAGCTCTTGTTCTCTCCAGACTGGACTATTGTAATGATCTCTTGGCGGGCCTTCCCGCATGTACTATCAAGCCTCTGCAACTGATCCAGAACGCAGCAGCCAGAGTGGTCTTTAATGAGCCGAAAAAAGCTCACGTTACCCCTCTCTTCATCAGGTTACACTGGCTACCAATAGCCGCTCGAATCAAATTCAAGGTACTGATGTTTGCCTACAAGACCACAACTGGCACTGCACCAATATACCTAAACTTGCTAGTTCAAACTTATGCGCCCTCCAGAAGCTTGCGTTCTGCAAGTGAAAGACGTCTTGTGGTGCCATCCCAAAGAGGTACCAAATCACTCTCACGGACCTTTTCCTGGACTGTGCCCAGCTGGTGGAATGACCTCCCGATCTCAATTCGAACAGCTGAGTCTTTAGCCATTTTCAAAAAACATTTAAAAGACACATCTGTTTCGCCAGCACCTGACTAACTAATACTAACACTTACCTATTCTATTTAATAAAAAAAATAAAAATTCCTAGCTACGTGTACTGTGCTAGACTAACTGAGACTTGTCATGGTACTTGTATACTGTTGCTCTCTCGATGGTCTGATTGCTTCTATTGTTCTCCTCATTTGTACGTCCCTTTGGATAAAAGCATCTGCTAAATGATTAAATGTAAATGTTAAATGTAAATGTCACTGACATTGAATTCAGGTTGAACGGACCTTTCTGAGGCGTGTCTGCGAAACCGCTTTTAGGGTGAGCGTAAAAACTTAACTGGACTACATAAAATACTTTAAATACACTAGAACTGCCCCAAAAGAAGAGAAAAGGGAAAGACTTATGAAAATCATTAAGACAGGGCTGCAATCTTAAGGTTACAAAATATGACACAGCAGGACATGCATACAAAATACTCCAGAAATCATATTTATGGATCATCAAGTTTGCCTAAAACATTTGTGGACATATCTTGCATGACAGCACTACAAAAAATAAAAATAAAATACAAGTGAAAGACTTATCTAATTATTAAGTAGCTGTTAATAAATTAGCCCTGTTATCTCTCGTCACCACCTAAACACTCTCAGTTCCTTCTCATTCATGAAGACATGGGCCCTTGGAAAGAGTTATGAACATAAAGCCAATTGTCTGTTCACAAACTTCTTCAAAGTTTATTGTCTCCTACATTAGATTATATAGGCCTAGATACATTGTAAGGGGGTGGTGTAGTGGTTTATTCAGTTGGGTAAACATTACATATGTGCGTCATACAAGACAAAAGCATGTCAGATATAATGAAATATTAGCAGCAAGTTCTGGGAGAAGAATATCTTCTTTCCAGATGCATCCTGTTATTCTCGCGGACCTAGCTCAACAACCTTGATTAAGCAAATAACAATAAAGAGAGGAAACACAGACAGGCAAACTCACAGAGATATTTTGGCAGAGAGCTTAATATTATTTAACAGTAGCCTTATCTACTTCTTGTTTCATTGTTGTGGGCTGGCAGAATTTTTGTCCCCAGTAAAGGAATTATCATATTCAGCCCTCAAATTAATAAATACAAGAACTTATGCCTCAGACCACCTAACAAATTAATCTTGAGTCTGGTCTGAAAGGACAAATTGTGTAGAGCTATGACAATGTAATTGGTGGAAGAAATATTGAGTTACTTTAGTAAAGTACTTTCAGTAACTACTAATAGTGCATTGCAGAAAAACTGCATGCATCTAAAACCTTAAGTAAGAGTTATGATTCATATTACAAATGAGTCCTTTTTCTGGAATCGGGATGAACAATGACCGCTTCCAGTCTTTTGGCCATTTACAGCCTTTCCAGATTTCCAGGCTTGACACAGTGCAGTGAGTGCTGGGATCGGCACTGCTTTACCTACTATATAGTAGGAGAAAATAGTATGTGAAGAAAGAAGTATGTTCGAAACCTCAGTATTCATAAAAGAGTAGTAAAAGAAATCCTCGGATGTCCTACTGCTTCAGCCCAGATTCTGAAGTGTTCATCGATGGACACTTTTCTATCCCAGGAGGCCACGCGAGAGGATACGTCATCATTGTACAGAGCGGAGAACAGCGATGAGGGTGTTTACAAGCATGAGTATTACAAACCAAAGATATGGTCCCTTGTGTTTAAATCATATTTGTTGCGCTACTGTAGAGCAAACTGCTGAAGTTGTAAACAGTATAGTATATCTGTGATTTTTCTGTAAAAACACATCTTATTATGTATAGCTAACGGGGGAGCTCCAGTAAACACACGTATGTGTCCAAAGTGAATTTACATTACATCCATGCAGCCAGTCATGAATGAGCAGGGAAAGCAACAATAATAACCCCCCCAACACAAACGATAGGCCAGAACCCCCCAAACCATAACTGATGGCATTTCTGAAAGAAGCATGTCCTTCTGGAATAACAGAGACTGGGACAGTAGCCCCAGAAGGGTAGCAGCGAAGGGGTGCTCTACTTTATAAGCAGCTAAGAAGAGCAGCAAGCCCCTTCAACCTGTTAACCTAAAGTATAATTTATTTAACATTAATTGCTTGTCAGTACATTAGTAGTACACTTTTAACATATTTTAAAGACACTAGAAGCAATTATGAAAGTACATATAAAGATGTACTAAAAAGTCCCACTTAAGTGGTTTAAAAAAATCACTCAAAAGTTCAACTTATTGCATTTAATATCACTTTAAAATGTGATACATTTTAAGTTAATTACAAATACAATGTATTTAAACTTCGAAGATATATTTAATTTGCACTTATGTGTGTTCTTTTAAAGTATTTTATTTCTGCAATAAGTACACTTTATAAAAGTATACTTAAGTGCACTTCTTTTTCATTTTGATCAAAATATGGTTTTGTGGTAAACAAACATTAATGCAAAAATAAAAAAAATACATCCTATACAAATAACCACTATAACCAGTAAATGGCAGCAGAGGAGCACCTACTGGCTCATTAGTCAATTCATTTCTACTTTGTTTTATATTTTAAAATTATAAAATCACTATTATATAATATCAAATCACCAAGAAATTAAATTGTGTCAGTTTCGCAATGTTTTTTTTATTTGTGTGTATGTAGTAAGAAAAGTCGCAAAACACCAAACTTTTCTTCACTTTGCGACTAAATCGCACATCAATTATAATCACTAAAGTCGTTGGTCAGTTCTGTATAATACTATAGAAGAATAATGGAAAACACAAAAATAAAGAGCTTGATCTAAATGCATACAGTGAAAGTTTAATGAAAACAAACACAGAATACATTTGTCAGAGTAACTGATTACAAAGAACAGAACAACCAAACATACATACATCAACAACACTGTAAAATATCTGTTAATTAACATTTGTGTGAATGTGTATTTTAACAGAATTCGTCTGTAGCAAAAATGAATTGGCAAATAAAATAAAATGATTTGTCACACTGAAGGAGAAAGTGTCTCTGGCAAAACAAAAACAACACAGAAACAGCAAACAGATATAGAGAAATGGATATGATATAAATATGTAAACATATATGTATATATAAATACGAGATATTGGTAATACATATGAAAAAAATATATGACTGCTTATCAAAACAATGTTTTTTCAATACTGTTCACTCGAATAAACTATCACTAGCCAGATTTCCATCCAATAATTTTTTTTTTGCAGAAAAATATTTACGATATAGCTGATGGAAATGCCTTTCATCGATTAAATTTCTCATGTGTCGACACAATCTTTTTACATTTAACTTTAGCCCCTTTTCCACCACAGGAACTTTACTCAGGAACTAGGGACTTTGGGCCGGTACTCGTTGTGTTTCCACCGCAGGAACCAGGATCTAAATAAAGTTCCGGGTACAAATTTGCCCCTCAGAAAGTCCCTGGTCACGAGGTAGTACTTTTTCAAAGGTCCAGAACTTATGGGGGCGGGACTTGGGCGCTGAACATGCTGATTGGTTGAGTTCACTCAGCACTGTTTTCAATCACCATATATTTGCATTATTTTTTTTTAATATTACTGTTATTGTGTCATGAAATGTAGTTTTAAAAGTATTTCAGGCGAGAATGTAGTTGTTTAAAACTCAAATCTGAGGTTTATTTATAAAGGCAGCGCCTATTTGAAAAGGTGCTTCGCCGATTTCGGAGACGTGAGCTCCACTCGATCACCGGGCGCTCGTGCTCATGTATCCCGAAGAGAGGAGCATAAACTCGGCTAGTCCTTCTGACATTTGCTGCTGGCTCTGATGTCTCTGTAGTGGTATAATTCGCTGGTATAGTGATTCGCTTTGGGTAAATCTAACAGGTAATCTTTGGTCTTTATTCTATTATTCTATTAATCTATTAATATGTTAAAATGAAAAGAGGCAATTCTGTTTGATATAATATTTTGTTTCATTGTAATGTACAGTCCCTGAACAACATTTCCGTGGCTATATTAATGTTTAAATGAAAACAAAAAGAGGCAGTGGTGTTTGATATCATTTTTCATCCTATTGTAAATAGTGAGGAAAATTGCAGTAGCCGAGGCGAGCTGACTGATGTTATCAAGTACGCTGCTCTTTGCAGAATTACTGGACTTGCATAGTCCTATCCGCAGGAGTTATCACGAGTCGAACTTGTGAAGTCAGAACTATTTGCCTATTCTTCTCGGTACTTTAGACCGCTATGGAAACACAGACATCAACAGGTCTGGGGTAAAAAAAAAAAGTTCCTGGGACAAATTGTTCCAGGTAATTTCGGTGGAAAAGCGACTTTTAGCGCATAAATTCTATATCGATACATCAAATGTCAAATAGTTTGGAAACACTTCTTTTTGAGAAAAGTGTCACAGAATGGCCCGTATCCTCCGTCACTGATCACTTTCACCTGCACCTGATTTACTCATCATGCACACCTGCTCCTCATCATCACAGCTCATCACCCCTGCTCTACTTAAGCACACTCCTCACTCCAGTCACTGTCTGATCTTAAAGTCACTAAGCTGCCAAGACATAGAGATTTGTGGAAGCTACAAGGACCGCTACGCTACTGAATCATCTGCCTGAGTATACTTGCCTGAATACCTTACCTGCTATTATTTACCTCCTGTTTGCCTCTCACTTCCAGTTACCTGGAAAGCTGTGGACACTAGAGACCTTCGGGCTCTTCGGGATCTCTGTCTGCAGCGCACCTGCCAAAGACACGGAAGCTCAGTCAGTATCCCAGCACACTCTCCACTAGACGTTCAAGAAAGACCACTCACCGCACTTGAAGTAGTTCACCACTGTTGTTAATGAGTTTGCTTTAATAAACACTTACTCTTCAAACACCATCTCTGTGTCAGGCAGTTTCCGTAACAGAAGATCAGACCCAACCAAAGACGTAAGCGGACCACACAGATATGGAGGAGGCGGCTTCTTTTATTAATAGGGCTTACGCAATCCACGACCCGCTGGACTTTGTGCGAGAATTCGTGCCATTCGCCCTCTCCAGCTCGCTAGAGGATCGAGCCCTCAAGATCTTGTTCCGGCTCGGGATCACAGCTCATCACCCCTTGAAGCTCCCAGACACTTCCAGCCTCACCTGGCAGGAGACTGTCTTCAAGTGTCTGGAGAGTCTCCGATCCCGAGTCGGAGTTCCGCCCGAAGCGACGATGATGGTTCCGCCGCCCGAAGCGACGATGATGGTTCCGCCGCCCGAAGCGACGATGATGGTTCCGCCGCCCGAAGCGGCGACGATGATTCCGTCGGTCACGGCGATGATAGTTCCGCCGCCTGAGATGGCGATGATGGTTCCGCCACTCGCGGCGACGATGATGCTCCCGTCCGCGGCGATGATGGTTCCGCCGCCCGCAGCTTCCCCAGACCCGCCAAAGGCAGAGAGACACGTGCCTTTGGGGGTCCTGGTTGAATTTGAGGGGATGACAGGGTTCCCAGTACCTGCTCCACGCCAGTGCCCTCCAGTGGCTGCTCCACGCCAGTGCCCTCCAGTGGCTGCTCCACGCCAGTGCCCTCCAGTGGCTGCTCCACGCCAGTGCCCTCCAGTGGCAGCTCCACGCCAGTGCCCTCCAGTGGCAGCTCCACGCCAGTGCCCTCCAGTGGCAGCTCCACGCATGTGCCCTCCAGAGGCTGTTCCTCGCATGTGCCCTCTAGTGGCTGCTCCACGCAAGAGCCGTCCTGAAGTCCCGCTGGTTCCGCCCAGCCGTCCTGAAGTCCCGCTGGTTCCGCCCAGCCGTCCTGAAGTCCCGCTGGTTCCGTCCAGCCGTCCTGAATCCGCGCCTCCAGAGCGCCCCCTAGTGCCTGCGCCTCCAGAGCGCCCCCTAGTGCCTGCGCCTCCAGGGCGCCCCCTAGGGCCTGCGCCTCCAGAGCGCCCCCTAGTGCCTGCGCCTCCAGAGCACCTCCAAGAACTCGCTCTTCCAGAGCCTCCTCAAGAGCCCGCTCCTCCAGCATGCCCACCAGAGAGCTTCCCCAAGAAAATTTGGGGGGGGGGGGGCTATATATCCTCAGCCTGGGTGGCCGGGCCCAGAGCCAAGGCCACGGAGATCCCTGACCCACCATGGCCGCCCAAAAGAGATAGGCCATGGTCTCCCGAGCCTCCAGATCCGCCAGGGCCTCCCGAAGCCCCGGATCCGCCATGGCCTCCCGATTCTCCTGCTCCGCCATGGCCTCCCGAAGCCCCGGATCCGCCAGGGCCTCCCAAAGCCCCGGATCTGCCATGGCCTCCCGATTCTCCTGCTCCGCCATGGCCTCCCGAGTCCCCGGATCCGCCAGGGCTTCCTGAATCTCTGGTTCCACCCTGGATGCCTTCCCTGTATCCATGTCCTCCACCGACATTCAGGGCGCCCACCCCCCCTCCCGGGTTTTGTTATTACGTCGCGGGACGCGCCGTCCGGGAGGGGGAGGTACTGTCACAGAATGGCCCGTATCCTCCGTCACTGATCACTTTCACCTGCACCTGATTTACTCATCATGCACACCTGCTCCTCATCATCACAGCTCATCACCCCTGCTCTACTTAAGCACACTCCTCACTCCAGTCACTGTCTGATCTTAAAGTCACTAAGCTGCCAAGACATAGAGATTTGTGGAAGCTACAAGGACCGCTACGCTACTGAATCATCTGCCTGAGTATACTTGCCTGAATACCTTACCTGCTATTATTTACCTCCTGTTTGCCTCTCACTTCCAGTTACCTGGAAAGCTGTGGACACTAGAGACCTTCGGGCTCTTCGGGATCTCTGTCTGCAGCGCACCTGCCAAAGACACGGAAGCTCAGTCAGTATCCCAGCACACTCTCCACTAGACGTTCAAGAAAGACCACTCACCGCACTTGAAGTAGTTCACCACTGTTGTTAATGAGTTTGCTTTAATAAACACTTACTCTTCAAACACCATCTCTGTGTCAGGCAGGTTCCGTTACAAAAAGGGGCTTTAATGCAAATAAATGTGGTGTCACATGACAGAATTAGCCTATAGGCAGCATCCATGTTCATGGTGTTGCTCATATTAAAGCATTCCCTGTAGTTCAAAAGCGCATTAAATCGTATTCATATTATTAAATTGTATCTAAAATTAATGTATACATGGTAAGAAATAGACAAGTTACCTCTCAAACATATTTCAATTTGATGTTGCTTTAGTAGGCTAGCCGACATTTACGGGTTTTTTTTTTTACAGTGCACTGTTCAGTTTAAATAGCCTGTAGTCCGTGCCTTTCAGCGTGACCACCATACCCCCATGATATTATGCCAAGCACATTTTGTTTTACATGGATATTGGAACGCGAAGTACAAAATTTTAAAGTAATTTGTTTTGGCTTGCTAGCTTCTTATATTTTTATTCTTGTTTTGTACTGTTAAAAAGGATTTGTTGTGGAGTGAGGGGAAATAAAATAGCATGTTTTTTCAATATGTTTGTCTGACTGTATTTTATTATGGCAATGAACAGGCTGTGTTGTCAAGTTAGTAATGCTTAACTGTGCGTTCACACCGCAGGCGGCGAGAGTGTCAAAGTGGCCGGAAGTCATTCATTTTCAATGTGAGCCGGCGGCGAGCTCCGGCGAGAGCGGCGCGGCGAGTTTTGGGCGGTGAGAGCGTCGAGGAGAGTTGAAATCAAGTCAACTTCATGGTAATGAGCTATGACGCGGTTCAGCGGCAACCAATCGGAATGTAGAAGTCCTCCGCTTGAGAGGGTTCCAGAGAACGCAGTGCTGTAAACTTTGGTTCCGACCACATTAGTTCCCAAGCATTTTAGCGCTAGAACGCTTTGTTTTTTTCAGCGGGAATGCTATTAATTTCCTCAAAACAACATAGTTGACCAATTACATTAAGGCTACACTTCAACCAGGACAGTTTGGAATGTAGGCTGCGCACAAATTAACGTTAATGTTAATTAAAGACCTAGGCTAGTAAACGTCTTGAAATTAGACTAGCACTTAACCAACAAAAAACACACCACGCAAATGGCATTTATTGGTTTATTTCGTTAGCAAACATGTAACTATAATTGTTGTAACTATAAAGCTCTTTCCATTGATCAATTTCTTACTTTTACAATTAAAATATTTAATGAGGTTAACTTATACCCTACTTGTGATCAGTCTGCACAAGATAAATATGCTTGTTTCCTTTTTCGGCTCCTTTAAATACAAGATCAAGCCTTCGATCATCAGAGCGTCAACGAATCTTTCTACAGCGTCGTTGGCAGGGCGGCCAGAGCGAATTTTGACGCTCTCGCCGGCGGCGGTGTGAACGCACAGTAACTGCGCGCATGAGGCGCCAGCACGATCACTTGATTTTTTTTTTCCTTATAAAAGTGGAAATAACTTACAATAGCCTACTCCTTCATTTGTGGTCATATAAGAGCAATACATTATTCAAAACTATTCTAATTATTTATTTTATTTGTGTACATTCACAATAAAAAAACAAAACATTGTGCTTTTGTAAAATAAAGGAAACAAACAGGATGCTGCTTTCTCATCGCCGACGCGCTGCAGGTGCGTGACATGACCATCTTCACATTCATGTTGTTTATGCTGCTTTTTGCATGTATAAAATTAACAAATTTAGGTACTTTTAATGGGTCACAGCCACCTATCAATTCAAATTTAATTTAATTGTAATTTAACATAATCTTGTCGGTTAATGGTTAATAATGGCTTAACGACTGTCGGTTAGGAGAAATAAAATAACCGAAATGAACATTCCTATTTCCTAATAAAAGTTAATTGGAAAAATAATAATAATACAACTGCACCTGTTTATGATTATTGCTTTTTGATCAAGTAGCCCATCTAAATAGCTATCTATAACAAAGTACAAAAAAAAATCTTTGGTGAGATACACCAAAACATTTTATTGGTAAATGGCCAGTTGGATGGAAACAGGCTGTGGACAGCAAATTTCCCAAAGTTTTTTTTAACGCATATTCTCTTTGTCGATAACAAAACAGCGCATAAATTGGATGGAAACTTGGCAACTGAAATGTTTTTTGAAACAACCACGCATTATTATTGTGTTTTTACGCACAAGTCATGAGAATTTTATATATATATATATACAGTGTGTGTGTGTGTGTGCGTGTGCTGGCTGTTTAGGCTATTCAGATCAAGTCATCAATTTACATATTTCTACAAATAATAATAATACAAAAAAGTTTTCTAAAAAATTTACATTAAATGTGTGTCGCCAAACATTATTTCAAGCACTTAAGCTTAAGACCTCAGATTAATGTGTGTGTGTGTGTGTATTAATTTGAGGGCTTATGCTTCAATGCTTGAAATAATGTTTGTAGACAAATATTTAATTAAGCATTTTTCTTTTTTACAAAACTATTTTTTTTATTATTTTTAAGTCTTTCTATCTTTTGCTGCAGTGTGTCAGTAGGAAATATCAGTTTACATTTCCAAACATTCATTTTCATTAATTGAAATAATCCAGTGAGATTTTTGTTTGCTCCACACAGAGATCAGATCTGATCATCATCAGTCTGTCTGGAATGAGATGAAGAAACAGAACAAACTGAGACAGACTAAATCCAGAAGAACTGTGGCAACGTCTCCAAGATGCTTCAAGAAACCTACCTGCAAAGCTTCCTGAGAAACTATGCACAAGTGCACCCAGGGCAAAAGCTGCTTTAAACACAAGGTCACACCGATGTTGATTTGATTAACTTAATAGAAGTTAACTGGTAAATAAAATATATTTATGACAATTTTTGAAAGCATCCTAACTTTACAGCATTTTTCACAAATCCCTAAAACTTTTTACAGTATTGAAGCTTTGCAGGCAGGTTTCTTCAAGCATCTTAGAGTCGTTGCCAGAGTTTTTTTTTTGTTGTTGTTTGTTTGTTTGTTTGTTTCACAGATCTCTGTGTGGAGCACTGGCTCTTGTCAGACTCCTTATGCTCCTCAAGAGAAGATCAAACACATATCAGCGTCATGAGTGAACGGTAGTACAGTGATTTACTGACATGTCATATCTCTGCAATCAGTACTATCGTTCATTCATTGTTCAATCAAAACCCATCAGTTATCAGTAATCAGCTCAGTTATTTGAACTTCTATTTCAGCACTGCATGACTCTCCATTTGTACCTTCACCCTGCAGTGTCACTTTCTTTTTACAGGCCCTCTCTGTCACATTGGAACTGTGTGGAACTGTGAATTCCAACCCAGACCAGTCCTCAATTTCTTTAATGGTCGGGTCTTTCACATTCATCGTTGGATTCTCATTGGGCCTTAGATAGCATTTCAGTTGTCCTACTGTCCCATCCTTGTTCTCCACAATTACTACTTTAAAGATGTGAGTTGGCTTTTCTTTCTGTCCTAAAGAAACTTTTTTTTGTTTTTGTCAAGACAACAAACATACTTTTCTTTTTCTTTTTCCAGGTAAAGTGGTCCAGTGTACACATGGACATTTTTGACTTTGTCATTAGCTGATTTTCCAATTAATTTATTTCGCAATTCTGTCTCCAACATACTCCATACACTTTTGTTTAATATGTTATGCTGTGGTATCATGTTGCTGAACAAATAGGGCTTCCCGACACCGCCTGTGATTGGCAGCTGCAGCAAGATGACCTTGATGATAGTCCTTATCCTCAAATTGGTTATTTCCAAAGCTCATTTGCTCCTTACATTTTTCCTCTAAAGTACTTTTGTTCAATATCACATACACCCATTCAGCATTATTGGTTTCACTGCTGTATGACATGATGTAAGATTTTTTTTTCCTCATTTCATTTTTTTGATGGAAAGCCATCTATTAATTTATAGGTAAATTTGTCTTGTTTTCTTTTTTCATTTTCAGTTTTTTGAGAGGTGGATTCACTGCCAAACATGAATAAAAGTGGAATCTTTATGTAGATGGTTTGAGAATCCAATTCATTTGAGCCTTCTCTTTCATCTTCATTTCTAACCCCACTCTCCTCTGAATCTTTCAGCACATCATCACTTTCATCACTGAAAGTTGGAGGTTGACCTCCTGATTCTGTACTGTCTGTTTGACTGAAAGTGCAGTTAGATCCACTGAAATCTCCTCCAGAATGCTGACATGCCCCGGCAGCTTTTAGTATATTTGGTTCAGCATTGCTTTGAGATGATGCACCAGATGGGCTTTCTTTCGTGCTTTGTGCTTTTCCAAAATATTGTTTGTTGCATGAATAATCATAATGGTATCTTTTGCTTGTTGAATCAAGATCTCTGTCTGTAAACATCAAAGTTGAAAGTTCACCTTCCAACGCTGTTAATTTGCACTTAAATGCTGGCAAATCTGCTCCAGATGGCTGCTCAACTGCCCCAGGAGATCTCAACATGTTCAGTTCAACATTGGTTTGAGATGACCTATTTGCTGTTTTATCAGATGACCCAAGACAATCTTCCATATTGCATCTTACATTCTCTTTCATGGGATCAGGTGCATATGTCAAAGTCAATTTGCCATAACTCTGGACTAAATTTCCACTTTGCAACAGATCAGACTGTGCTTCTATTCTTTTACGCTCATCATAATACAATCGTCTTTTCATCACCTGCAACATTATCACACGAGCACAGTGTTTTCTTTTGCTTGATTTTTTACGCATTTTTTTTTTCTCCCCAAGCTCGTCTGAGTTCATCAGCTGCCCAGCAATGCTCGATTTTAATGTCACATTTCTTTTCAATCTCTGTTTTAGCTTTATCTAAGCACGGAAACTTATTGAAAAATGATAACAAATCCTTAACTATGTCACCTAAAGTGTCATCAGGTTGATCTTTTCTCCCTGAATTAGATTGAGGAGCTTTCTGTATACACGTCTCAATAAAACTCATCTTTATGACTTGGACAAAATTCAGGAACAAAAAGTACTGTTGACTCAATCCATTGTTATTATTTCTCCAAGATCTTCAAGGATCTTCTCATCAGGCTGGGTCAGGGTATATTCTGGCAAACCGTTTGCCAACTACGTCTAGCAATCGGCAAAGCAAACTGTGGTACACCCCATTTACCAACACGCTATGGGTAACTCGCAAAGCACAATGTTATTTTCTGTTTTCCCAGCACGGTACCATAGAACGGCATAAAGCAAGAGGGTTAAGAAGTAAGAGGCGGGGCACCAGTTAAAAAAATTCAAAGTTAAAGTTCACGCAAACAGGTATTAATAGACAAGTTTTAGTCAAATATTGATTGTTTATAGCTGAATTATTAGAACGCAATTATATTTGGAACATTAGAATATAGCTATTAATCCAATAAAGAATTCAACGATATAAGATATAGTGGCATGACAACCCCATTCTTGTTATCTTAATAAAATATCGAATTTCTAATATATTTAAGTTCACACCTCTATTGTGTAATATAATTGTAAAGTCCATAAACATAGATTTAAACCTAATATTGGTTCTCAAACACAATTAAATAAATGTGTTTTTGCTAATTATAGGCCTATGTCATATATGTTATTACTTCTTGTTTGTGAATAAAACTTCAAAACAGAATCAGTTGCTCTTTTTTAATATTATTAAAATTTAAACTACTCTCATGATTTACTTTTATCTTTGATGTTTACAGTAAATGTGCAAATTACTACATGGACTATTATTTTAGCCATTAAATAAATGTCATTAAAATGTGAACATTTTAATTGTTATGAAAAGCCTTTAGAATAAAACTAAAACATTTCCTTGTGAATGTACTGTAGGTTTGCTCAATTCACAACTTGACCAATTCAATATCTCCATATCTCCATATGTTGTGGTAAGCTTGTAGAATTGAACTAAAACCTTATGAAAGTGCTGCAGGGTTGCTATTGCACAATCTCACCATGATTCTAACCATATAGAGCATTGTGTGTTTTCTGTAAAAAGTTTGGGCACCCCTCAGAGACTGCATAATAATTCGCCCTGTCTTTATAAGAAAAGATTGTGGTGATATACCATTCAGTTTCTAGAGAAAGCTGGATAATGTTATGTTATGTTTTTCAGACAAAAATGCTTTAGTGTAGCGGTATTGAGTTGTATGCAATAAAATCAGCTTTGCAATAGTTTGGGTATTGCATTTGAATACATGTAGTCACTTAATACTAATTGACTGCACCAAAAAAAAAAAAAAAAAAAAAAAAAAATTGATTGGCTCAATACACCTTACACTGCAAACACAAGTGCAACAAATCATGATTTTTTTTTTATTTGCATTAATACATGTCCTTATGTCTTGAAGTTATGCATGCTATGAAATGAGAAAGACAAAAAATAATCACAAAACTAAAACTTTATTATGCCACCAGATACGTTCATACAAGTCATCAAATGAAATTAGCCTACTAAAAGACCATCAATGCAAATTAGAATTAAAACAAACAAACAAACACGATGGCTGTTGGCTCATTTACAAACGATAGGCCACTGACAAATCAGTAGCTGTAATCATTAAATTATATTCACTGTGTACAAACTATTGAGAATAGCCTACAACAGTTAGGCTATCAAAAAAAAGAAGCTTAACTTCATTCAACGCTGAAACGCAGACGAAATCACTTTATGTGATCATAGGAGAGAGTAACGTTACACTAATATTTTCAGTGGCGCTTTAACACAAAACAGGAAACTCGTGAATATTCATGTAAGCTCCGCCCAGACACCGATTGAGATTTTACCGGAAATTCGAAGGGGGCGCGCAGTGCATGGAGTACGTAAACCGCAGGTGTAACCCGCGTAATTTAAATGCAGTCTACTTAGTCGGTAGCTCGTTACCATGAATTTATTAGCTTATGAAGACGTTATAAAGAGCATGTATGAAGATGGACACACAGATACGGAAATTTCATATCGTTTATCAGAGCTTGGTATGCAGAGGGGAAATTCAGAGCGAAATGTCCGGAAATTCCGCTCTGAAAAAGGCCTTAAAAGAAAATGCATCTCCGAAGACGAGCTGGAGTTGGCGGTTTCGCAAGCTGTTGTAGAGGTGAGATTTTTTTTTATCGCTACTATTTGAACAAATATTTAAAACTCTTGCTACAGAAAGTTGTTCAATTAAAATTTGTTATTGTATATCAATAGAGAATGTGAACCTACGTCACATTGCATTGCATGCTGGGGCGGCGCCGCCATTCTGGGAGGAATGCCCTCTGTTATTAATTTGGCTTGAAAAAGCAACTTACTGATATTGTATATAACGTTCCCATTAAACATTATTATTATTCTTTTTCTTCTGAGCCAAAATTTGACTGTATCTCTTCCTAGAGCTTTAAAGCTACAACCAAACTCGGCGCAGACCTTCAGACTGTTCTGACTTGATCTTTTCTAACTGATGGATTTTCTTAAAAATGCTGATCAAAACTTGGAAAATCTCCCATTGACTTTCAATGATGGAATGTTAAGATTTTTCAACGCGATCGGTGTAGACATAGTACAACCATCTACCAAGTTTTATACATTTATGTGAGTACACTACTGTACTTGATACTGTAAGAACTGAAACAAAATGACGTAATATTTAAGAAATGTCATCAACTGTATACTACTGTACTGTTAAAATACTGGCTTAAACAGTCTAATAAAATTGATAGTTCACTTCTTTAGAATGTAGTGAGCACTTTAGTTTGGCAACCTCTGTCATATTAAGGTCTCTGTTGTTTATTACATGGTTCAGTTTTTTCCAAATACATCGGCAGTACTGATGAAAGGTTTACATATTCATTATGTGCTGTTATTCTGTGCTGTTATTCTGTTTAAAACTTAAAGCCCAAATGATTAATTGATTAACCAATAAAATCCATTAAAATTAACAGGGACAGACCTTAATGAAGGTTTTACTTGCATTGCATTAATTTTCAATTACCACAATTAAGATATATCTAGATGAAACATTTATTAAAGATTTATTAAAAATATGCCTAAACATCTGAAAATATATTTACACTTGAAAAAGTGAAATTGAGTTTTGCAATGAATTGCTTTACATTTATGTAATCATCTTGTATCTAAGTGACTATTATTGGTTAATTTTTACTTATTTGTGTGTAGAGACTGGACCATATTACGGACGTAAAATGATGACGGGCTATCTTGCTGCACAAGGAGTTCGTGCGTCAGAGGTTCGAGTGGGCCGGACATTGGCACAGATGCATGAACCTTATCATCAAGCTCGATGCCAGGTAGACTTGGGTGCCATAGTAAAAGCAATTATCATGAAAAATAATTATCATGTGTTAGCATCTAAATTATTGAACATTACATAATCATACATCAATGTCTATTTAGTCTTTAACTTTCAAAAGTAGAGATAAAACCTACATTTGAAAATGACGGGTGCAGGATAGGTATAGGGTTGGTTTCCTGGGCAAGGTTTCCATTAAGCCCGGACTAGACCTTAGATATATTAGGACTTTTAAGTAGTTTTTTTACAAACATACCTTACAAAAAAACATTATTGGTGTGCATCTTGAGACAAAACAATGGAAATCATATATTTTAAGATATGTCAGTGCAAGCTGTTTTAAGTTAAGACAGCTCAAACATGCATTTTAGTCTGGGACTAGACTTAAACCCTGTCCAGGAAACCGCCCCATAGTCTCTCTACACCAGTGCTTCTAAAACTGGGGGCTGAATACATTCTATATGTAACCTAATTAAATCTGTTTTGTTTCAGGGTGCACGGAATTTAAATCCTGTCCCATATAATGCTGAGTATGTGGGTCACAAACTGCATATGGACCAGAACGAAAAACTGTGCATGTTTGGTGTGACCCATGTCATAGCCATTGATGGGTTTAGCAAAAAAATTGTTGGACATTCTACCATGCCAATAAAAAACAATTTAACAATTTATGAAGAGGTGTACAAGTAAGTCTAAGATTTTCTACTCTAATCTTACCATATTTTTGCTGCACTCAATAACATCAAAGTTTAATTATATTTTATTTTTCTAGAAATGCTGTCCTTTCCCATGGGATGTGGGATCAGGTCAGAGTGGACCATGGTAGAGAGTTTTATCTAACCCTCTTCATGCAAGACATCTTGTCAGAATACAGGCATAACCAGCAACGACTGCCTTACCTCCAGACAACATCAACTAAGGTGAGATTTAATTATTCTTTATTATCATTTGTATGACATGTACGTTTCTAGGGTTGGGTATCGTTTCAATTTTAACGATTCCGATTCCGATTCTGCTTATCGAATCCGGTTCTTAACGATTCTTGGTTTCGATTCCAATATTTATTGGAGAGAAAAAAGAGAGCAAATACTTGTAAAAATTCTACCTTTTATTCTTGTCACATTTAGGCTATTACCAGTAAAACTGTGACAAGTAAAACTGTGTCAATGCGTCTTAATTTACAATATATATATATATATATTGCATCAAGTATATACACTAATGCGTGAGACTGAATAAGACAAATTGACCTCTGTCTCAACAGTGAAGAACAGCTGTCTATAGACAGCAGCATTAAACTGATCTGTTCTCAAAATCCTTCACATTATAGCCTACACTTAAAGCTTTTCTCTCTTGATAGTGTTCCTTTCACAAAACGTAGCCTTTTGAAACAGTTTCACCTTTGACAATGTCAGCTGTATGTAAAACACCTGCACAGGTGAACCAACTTTTTCATATTTGAATATGTCCATATGTATTTAAATTATGTTTACATATTCAAATATGAAAAAGAAACAAACTAAAAATGTGTTTAGAGTAATGCTTTCACTTTACCTGTGCTAACAACAGCCTCCCTTACGGAACAAAAATATACATGTGAATTGGGAAGATTCGCTGGGTGCATCGGCAAAAAAAAAAAAGTTGGCATTTGTATCGTGATGCATCGTTTCTAACATATTTGCATCGGTAAAAAAACGATTGATTTATATATAATTACTAGTGGATGTGCTACACTTTTATAGTTTAAAAAGTGATCAATAATCTGTGACCAATATTTTATATGTAGATTGATTTCTCCTCTCTAAACTGTTTCTCAAGCGCGCTCTCTCATCACCGCTGCGCGTGAATATGACGAATCACAACAACAGTGTTACAACACTACGGAGACCCGAGGAAAAGCGGGGATTAAAGTCCAAAACCTGACTTGAAATAACCTAACAAATCAACTGGGGCTAAAGCGGTTATAAACGACAATGTAAGTTCACACAATCTAACTAATTTGTGCACGCTTTTTCTTAAGCAGCCCTTAATGTCGATCATGGATCAAATCGATCCACCATGGCAAACAGAGAATGTATTTGTGCTGTTTAATGCATTTGAGACATTTTGTTTTCAGTGCGTAACTGACATGTCACGAGAAAATTTTTCATCTGTAAATGTTAGAAGGTCATGCAAATATATAAATTTTGCTGTCAGGAGTGGGCTTACGTGAGTGGACGAGTGCTGCTGCGCACATGCGCGCTAATATAGGAGCGCGATAATTCTGAGTCAAATATGCAGTTTATGATAGCAGAAACTGTAAAGGAACTATTGTAATGGGTAAATAAAATGTAAGCTAATAGAGTCCTAATTACTAAGCTTAGATGAGTTAATGTGTGTTTCTTATAGCAGTTAAAATGTAGTTTAAATTTAGTGATTTTAACTTTTAGTTTAGTGATTGTTAATGCTTTAAAGAGCAATGTTAGATTGTTAGATGTTCTAATGCTATCTGTTCCAACTATAAAAGGTACAGCTGTTATAAACCAGAGAGAAAGGCTGCATGGCTATGATAGTATGTGAGAGAGTCAGTGATATTTCATTCATATTGGTCAGTGTTAGAGGAGCTCAGCTTAGCCTGACAGTTTGCTGCCCTGAACCAGGTTAGCTGTCCAGCATAAGTAGCCACAGTGACTGAGGTTGATCTTTGTTCAATTTGCTTTATGGAACCAAATCATTTGACAGTGAGTCAGACTAGCTGCAAACAAGTGCTTATATTTTTCAATACACAGCAATATTGACAATATACAGCTATTTCACTAGTTCACACTTACATATAATAAATAGAATAAAGTTTATGCGTATTTGGCGTGCTGTCCGAGGGGAGGGCTTCGAGCTCGGAACTTTGGCCCGAACCCTGAATACCCCCCATAGGTTTAGGACAGGAATAGTTGTAAGTGCGGAGAAGGGGTGGCGGAGGGATGCTGGAAAACTGTCAAGGAACAGAGGTAAGTCTGCTGTGTATATATACACACCTCTTATCTTGTTAACTGGGTTGATTACTGATTGTGCTCCTCTTGTGCTAATCAGGTTAATTATCTGAACGTGCTCCTCCCGAACTTTGTTAATAAAACATCATATATTGATACATGCAAATATATTTAGAAATGAAGACAAAAATAAATCTAATATTCATAATGTTTGATCCTTTATTGAGTATATACTGCACATAGATGTAAATGTGAAGGTATTTATACACACACACACACACACACATTCATGGAATGATTGCTAGTTCCCAGCATGCTTTGCTTCTGTCTGTTAAAGGAGAGTTAAAACAATTAAAATGAAGTGTTACAAGTCACTGATTTTGTCACTGAATAATTTATTCAATTGATTCGTTCGAACGGCTGATTCATTCCGGAATGAAGCAAGTGACTGTCTTTATGAATGTGTAATCATGAATCACTGGGTGCTTCTCAATATCCCTCCTTGTTTCCTCGTTTCCTCACTCCTCCATCCTCCATCCTATGACCTGGAAACCAATCGAGCTCAGCCATCTTGAAGGACATCTCAATTCTCTAATTGCACCGCGAGGATCGAGGAGTGAGGAGGCTTCCTGTGGAGTCATGAACGAGGATACACAGGTGTATCCTTTACGTTAGTGTTTTATCGACTAAACGTGACACACGTATAAATTCTCCTCCCCCTTCACATCTGTCACAATAATTTACATTTATATTTTACCTTTGCAGTTTAAATAAACCACACATGTCATATTTCAACAGGGCATCTTGCTTTATTAATATTTATAATGAATGCCTTAAATAATGAACTTTAAAAACATTAGGGCAGATCCCTTTAGCGCAGCTGATGATGCTTTGAAGTGACGCTTGAGTGGTCAAGAATATTCCAATGTTCATCCTTCGAGTCCTCCGTCCTCATTTCCTTTCCTTGCATCCTTCCCTCATATCCTAAGGGGGTGGAGCTAAGACACGAGGAAAGGAACCGAGGAAAGGAAACAAGGATGCACAAATAAGAATTGAGAAGCACCCACTGACTCAATAGATTTGTTCAAAAACGCACTTTCATTCATGAATGAAACACTGCTGTGTTTTGTTAGAGATGCGCAGCGGCTCAGCTGTTACTTTATTTGGAACTATTTTCGTTGATGATATAGAGTAAAATCATGCAGTACTTGTATATTGATCTGTTGTATTAAATCAATATCACATTTGCAAACTCCCTTAATAATTATTAAAAGCTGTCACTCTCCTTATCACGATCTGTGGGCGCACAGAAAATCAGAGCATGCGAGAATGAGTATAATTATTATTAATATACGCAATCCCACGCTGAAATTCAAATGCTCTGTGTTCTCTGCTAATAACCCGACTGAATGATGCGAGCGTTACTATGCTGTCAGTGAGAAGCTGCAGCCATGGCGGGGATTATTTTTGGTGTGCCGGCAGAACAACAACAGTGCGCTACATGTTTCTTTTCCCCTCATTTTTTCCAATTGATGGAAATCCGTCGTAGCGACAGAAAACTTTAATCCCTGATAATTTTTCAAATGGAGTGAACACATGAAACAGGTATGGAAAGTAATGTTCATTTCATATGTAGAATTACACAAAAATGTTCACGATGTATACCTGATATGCCTGTCTGTGTGTGCACCTTCCCCTTTAAATTTCTGATAGCAGCATTATTCTTAATTTCCTGTCTTTGCACCTCCTCTTCCCTTGCTGCACTGTCTGTGCACGGGAGAGGTGGGTTTCTAATGAGCTCTGATTAATCTAATTTGATATTTGCTTTAAAAAGCACTTTTATACTTAATACTCTGTTTAAATCATATCTGTGACATTATGTTACATGTATATTTGATTATTTCTGTATTTTCACTAAGTATGATAAGTTTGCCTCATCGATGCACTTGAAGCACGTGCTAATTGCATTGCACTTTACATTCATTTAACAGAAAAGACAAGAAGGGCGAAAAGGTATGCTGTTTTGTCACTCATTGTTAAATTGATTTTACTGTTTAAAAATTCTATTTTCTCTTCCCCTTGCTGCACTGTCTGTGCATGGGAGAGAAAAGATAAGAAGGGTGAAAACACACTGTAAAGACTGTTTTATGTTTTATTCAGTAAATGAAGAGTCGAACCGTCAACAGATGTCCGTCTGGTTACTACTCTGAGAAAAAAACACAACACAGATTACACCAGTCACACGTGGTGCCCGTGTCCATTTCGGATCACCAGATCAGCGCTTCGCAGATCGGCGTGGTTGCGTGATGGCTTGCCTGCTTCACCGATCTCCTCTCCCGGGTTTCCTTCGTCACCATCGCTCGCAGCGGCTCCGCACTCACGGACAAGGAGGGCGCATGTGTGAGACAAACAGCGCGTGACATCGCGGGTCAGTCTGTTTCTACTTAAAGGAACGGTACAGAGTTTCATTGACTTCCTGGTCGATGACTTTTCTCTCTGGGAAACTTTTATTCATCGTTGATGCGTGTTAATCAAGAGAGACTGTGTGATAAAGACCGCGGGACGCTTCAGTGACATTCGAGCATCGTATAATGTTTTTGAACAGTATATTATGATTGACTGTTGATGCATTTTAAATTTGAAACTGTGACTAATTGACTGACTTGGTTTGATTTCAAATTTCCTGGATCTTATATGAAATATATATAAACATTTGTGAATCAGTAAGGTTTTGCTGTTTGAGGCATATTCATTTGTAGTAATTTTTCATGTTTTATGTGTTTACTTTGCTTTTGAGACATGTTTGAGTATATTGGTAATGACAATTTCAGCCCTACAAAACAATCTAATGTAACTTTTCCAATGGGCAGGGGCGGTGGCCCTGAAATTGATCACAACAGGAGGATGTCTGAAGTTACATCTCATTGTTATGGGAGAGGGAGAGCGTTAGCTAATGTGGGTCTTGACTATATGACACACAGTTGATTCAGCAAACGGTGCTTCTGTAGGCCCAACAGCTAGCTCCACCCTAATCACACGCCCAGATACTGAACGTGTCATTTCTTCCGAGGCATTAGGAAGCATAATTTCAGATTTGGTTCACAAAATAGGGGAGAGTATTTCAGCCAGCCTTAATATTGCGTACCAGCCCAGCCCAGTACAGCCTAATCCTCCTTGCCAGTCTCCGCACTCCAGTGAGTGTATTGATGCATCTAGTCTGAAGGTGATAGTTCAGCAAGATTCAGCACCTCCGCCATTCTTCAGGGGCAATAAGAGTGATTAATTTACTGTCCATGAATGGGAGGATATGATGTGCAGTTATTTAAGCAGAATGAAATGCAAATCGCAAACTGATGTTTCTCATGATCTCATCATGAGCAGACTGGCTGGAAAAGCGCGATATGTTGTCAAGGTGTCCCTACGAAGCTGCCCTGAACTGAGTGCCAGTGAACCTCCAAGTGCAGTGTTTGACATACTGAAATGCAATTTCAGCAAGTTGGCTTACTCAAATATGCCTATGGATAACTTCTATAATACTGTCCCAAGAGCAGATGAAAGTCCCATGGATTACTGGATACGTCTTAACAAGGCCATAGATGTTGCTGATGAGTGCTTGCGCAGACATAAGAGCGTTGAGGATCCCGCTGCAGAAGCTGTCATGATGTTCATTTCACATTGTCCAGACCCAAGTCTTGCTATGTCTTTTCAGTTTAAACCAGCTGAGAAGTGGAGTGCCGCTGAGGTCCAGGAGCGGTTGGATAGTCATCAGACGGATCTAAAGAGAGTTTCATTGAGGACACAGCACACAATGGGCCTCATTTACGAAACGAACTTACGACCGAAATTTGGGCATACGGTCGTTTCTACGCAAAACTTGGAATTTATCAATATGGACGTGAGCGGTGGATACGATCAAATCTCTCGTCAGGTCTGAGCTCGTGTACGCAAGTTTTCGAGTTAGCCTGAACTTGCGTGCAGCATAGAGAATTGTATAATGACAGCATTTTGTTCATTTAGATTATTTTCCTAAACTGACAAACAAAGCTTTTTTTTTTTTTTTCCTTTCAGGGATTTAGCTTTATGCGCAAATAGCAGCATAAACAACAGACCGTGAGGAATCACACATCGTCGTATCACGCACCTGCAGCGATTCTGTGAATCCAGAAAAACAGAAATTATAAAATGAATAAAATAAATAGGGCTACACGAAATATATTTCTCTTAATTAACAGATTAACAAAAGAAAAAAAAAACAGTGCGACAAGTATAGCCACTTTCGTTTTTGTGACACTCTTAATGCATTTTATTTGTTTTCTATAACTTTTTTTTTTAACTGATTGGTGATCACGCAGGTGCCTCACACGCACACACATAACATTTCAGCATTACTAACTTGACATTTCAGCCATTAATTAAACTAAAATGCAGTCAACCAAACATAAATGTTACACTGCACAATTTACAAGGTCCACTGTAAAATCAGCGTGCAGACCTGAAACAAACATTTATTGCGCATGTGAAGGGTGATATTTTACATGGATATTGGAACTCAAGTGAAGTACAAAGCCTTGTTTACATCATAGATAATAGTTTAGCAACCAAATGTTACATGGCAAAAATGGAAACATTTGGATGTCTAATGAGAGGCTTGTGAGCCCAATGCAGTTTAGTTTCGCTTTAATTAATTCATTTTAGCTTGACGTTGTAGCCTATTCTGTTTATAACGAATGCCACTATAGCCTAATTTGTGTTTTACTTCATAGTTTAATATAAAATTGTATAGCTCCTCATTTTTTCATTCTTGTTTTGTAATACCATTACATTTAAAGGGTTTGTTGTGGATTAAGGAGAACTAAATAATCTATATAGTGTTTATAATATTTATAAATGTTTCGTTATGTTTACTGGTATTTAATATACATATAAATTAATGCCATTGTTTGCAATTATAAGGTTAAAGGGTGTTTTTGGAGTAAGATCAATTTCTCTTTCATAAGATTACTGCCTCTTTTGGGCCGGGTTATGTTTCTCCGTGTCGTAAACTTTAGGGGCGAGGCTTCTAAACCAGGGTATTTTTAGGGGCGTAATATTCAAATGACAATTGTTTTCAGCCGCCACATTTATCAACGTACGATCTTTCGTACGATGGGATTGGCGGCATAGGAATGTTTCATAAATCACACGTGAGCTCTGTCGTAAGTTGATTTGTGCGCACAGATCTGCGCTCGTTTCTACGTTAGATTGATACATGAGGCCCAATGTCTTTGTCACCTTGCAACCAGTGCACTGTTACAGCATGCCCCAATTCTGTGTCCAGTTCTCCTCAGCAGCCTGCTTCCACGCCAGCCCAGTCTCTGCCTCCTGTAAATCAACTTAATCCTAATGCTGTTCTATTCTCTTCAGACACCAGTCTTCAACATATGGTTGGCATGATGGATAGAGTCCTGTCATTGTGCACTGCCTCTTTAACTTCACCCAGTCAGGTTCATGCAGACAAAACTTCAAACTTCAAAACCAACTTAGGCTCTGCATGTAGGGTCTGTAGATCCAAGGAACACACTACATACTCGCATTGTAGACGTCACAGGCTGTGTCATCACTGTCTCAGTCCTGGCCACTTTAAGAGCGACTGTCCCAAAGCAGCATGCCCTGCGACTCCCTAAGATGCTGCTCAGTTAATGAGCAAAAAGTGAATTCCCTTTCAGCTGCGGCAGTGTTAGCAGATGAATATATGCTTACGCATAAGACTGCCTTTTCTTCTGTTACAGGTCAGAATTATGGTACGTCAATGTTTTTGAATACTGAGAAACCTTTGATGTATTTACGTTCAATGAGACCTGTGGCGCGCTCTGCAGAGCAGGGTAAGAGCTCTGAGAATAAAAGAGTTTGTTTTTATTGTTTAGACCCTGGACATCTGATTGCTGACTGCAAAGTTTGGAAAAAGAAGAACATCGCAGTGAAACCTAAAAGTATGGCAAATATTGTTTGTGAACCAATGGTTGAAGTTGAGAACCAGAGTTTTTCGGATGTCTCTGCTTTTACTCCTTTTGTATTCAAGGGTAAAGTAGCAATTTCTCCTGATTCTACAGTGAGATCCATCTCTATTTTGAGAGATACAGGAGCAGAGCAGTCATTCATCCTTGAAGGTGCGTTACCTTTTTCAAATGAAACTTATACAGGAACGGATGTTTTGGTCCGTGGAATTGAGTTGAGCTGTATAAAAGTTCCTCTGCATACTGTGTTCCTGACGTCTGATCTAGTTTCAGGTCCTGTGAAAGTTGGAGTACATCCAAGACTGCCTGTAGAAGGTGTGAGTTTAATTTTAGGAAACAACCTGGCTGGTGGTAAGGTGTTTCCTCACCTGATTGTGACAAAAACTCCAGTTTGTGATGCGGAGCTTGTCAGTCAATTCCCGTCAACGTTCTCAGCATGTGCAGTTACTCGTGCACAAGCACGTAAAAATGAGGATGTAATTGACCTGGCTGATACTTTTCTTGCTTCTCCAGATTTTCCTGTTGAATTGACCCTATCTGTACATCCCAGTGTGGTTAAAACGGATAGTGAGTGTAAGCCAACTGGTCAAGAATCTTCTTTGTTAATGGGGAGATTAACTTGGTAAAGCCCAGAAATATGATGTTTCCCTGATGCGTTGTCTTGAAGCTACGGAGGGAAAAGTGGAAGGAGATGGTGCTGATGGGGTACAATATTTTTGGGATAGAGGAATTTTGATGCGTAAGTGGCTGTCTCAGAACGCTAAAGAAGCTGGTTTAAGTCCAGACTATCAAATTGTGTTACCTTTTGGTTATCGGACAGCAGTTCTTAAGCTTGCTCATGATAATTTGTTAGCTGGTCATTTGGGCAGTAATAAAACGTTCAAGCGAGTGGCTAAGTATTTTTATTGGCCTGGTTTAAGATCTGCTGTAATAAGATATTGTCGTTTGTGTCACACTTTCCAACTCGCTGGTAAAGCCAATCAAATCATTCGGCCGGCTCCTTTGCAGCCTATTCCGGTGATGGGGGAGCCATTTGAGCGTCTTATTCTAGACTGTGTTGGCCCTTTGCCAAAGTCAAAAGCTGGTTACCAGTATATTCTGATGTTAATGTGCGCAACAACACGTTTCCCTGAGGCAGTGCCATTGCGTAATCTTAAAGCAAAAACGATTGTGAAAGAATTGATAAAATTTTGCTCAACATTTGGTCTACCTCGTGTGATTCAGACGGATCAAGGAACAAATTTTAAATCTAAAGTGTTTGAAGAAGTGTTGAATGGAATTTCTGTGAGTCACATAGTGTCAAGCGTGTATCATCCGCAATCACAGGGAGCTCTCGAGCGATTTCACCAGACACTCAAATTGATGATGCGAGCTGACTGTGTTGAGTCTGGTAAGGACTGGGCTGATGATCTTCCTTTGCTCTTATTTGCGATAAGAGAAACCGTTCAAGAGTCATTAGGTTACAGTCCTGCGGAGCTCATTTTTGGTCATATGGTTCGTGGTCACATGATTTATGTGTTTAAGAACCATGTGACCAAAAATGAGCTCCGCAGGACTGTAACCTAATGACTCTTGAACGGTTTCTCTTATCGCAAATAAGAGCAAAGGAAGATCATCAGCCCAGTCCTTACCAGACTCAACACAGTCAGCTCGCATCATCAATTTGAGTGTCTGGTGAAATCGCTCGAGAGCTCCCTGTGATTGCGGATGATACGTGCTTGACACTACGTGACTCACAGAAATTCCATTCAACACTTCTTCAAACACTTTAGATTTAAAATTTGTTCCTTGATCCATCTGAATCACACGAGGTAGACCAAATGTTGAGCAAATGTTTGAGTCTTATTTCACCAGACACTCAAATTGATGATGCGAGCTGACTGTGTTGAGTCTGGTAAGGACTGGGCTGATGATCTTCCTTTGCTCTTATTTGCGATAAGAGAAACCGTTCAAGAGTCGCTAGGTTACAGTCCTGCGGAGCTCATTTTTGGTCACATGGTTTGTGGCCCATTAAAGTTGTTAAGTGAACAATTGGTTGCGGATGAAGTTCCGCTTGTCCCTGTGTCCGAATATGTTACTTCTATTCATGAACATCTTCGCAAGGTGTGTGAGAGAGCGAGAATGAATTTGGCAGAGTCTCAGGCTGATATGAAGGAGTATTATGACCGTAAATGTGTCGCTCGTTCATTCCAGCTGGGCGAGTCAGTTTTGGTGTTATTGGCTACGCCAGGTTCTGTTTTGAAACCGAAATTCTCAGGTCCTTATATAGTGACAAAGAAATTGTCTGACACAAATTATTTAATTTCCACGCCTGATCGTCGAAGAAAGTTGCGATTGGTTCATGTTAACATGATAAAGTCTTATGTGAAGGATGAGTCTGCATCAGCTGCACCTATAGTTAAGTCAAGTGCCGTTGTTGCGTTTCTGCCTGTGGCAGTTGATGATGTTGCTGAACAGGAGTTCTCTGTGCCTTCTGGTCGATTGTCAAACTCTATAATATTGAATGAGTTAGATGTTCATTTAAGTCATTTAAATTCGAATCAAAGAACAGATATCGTGATGTTAATTGAAGATTCACGTTCACTCTTTTGTGATATCCCGTCACAGACTACAGTACTTCAGCATGATATCGATGTCGGTGATGCGCAGCCTATAAAGCAGCATCCTTATCAGCTTAATCCTAAGAAACGTGAGTTGATGAAAGCAGAGGTCGAGTATTTACGGCAAAATAACTTTGCGAGTCCCAGTCAGAGTGCGTGGAGTTCGCCTTGTTTGTTAGTTCCCAAGGCTGGTTCGTCAGTTCGCTTTTGCACAGATTATCG
Source organism: Schizothorax lantsangensis (assembly GCA_027422415.1). Taxonomy (NCBI): domain Eukaryota; kingdom Metazoa; phylum Chordata; class Actinopteri; order Cypriniformes; family Cyprinidae; genus Schizothorax; species Schizothorax lantsangensis. Next base: position 93,785 of record JAPDDO010000176.1, on the reverse strand, counting down.
TAAAGTCAATGCAGTAACTAAACCTGATTCTTTTCCACTTCCCCGTATGGAGGACAGCATTGATCGAGTTGGTCCTGCAAAGTTTGTAAAGAAATTAGACCTTTTAAAGGGATACTGGCAAGTACCCCTTACTCCGCGTGCCTCTGAGATTTTGGCTTTTGTGACCCCCGACGATTTCATGCAGTATTCAGTTATGGCGTTCGGAATGCGCAACACACCATCAACATTCCAAAGATTGATGCGGATTGTACTGAGTGGAGTTGAGAATTATGAAGCCTATTTAGACGATATCGTCATATATTCTTCTAGTTGGGAAGAGCATGTGAGTTCTCTACGTGATGTATTTTCACATCTTGCTGGTGCTTCCCTGACTCTGAATTTAGCCAAATGCGAGTTCGCTAAGGCTACTGTAGTGTACTTGGGAAAAGTGGTAGGACAGGGTCAAGTACGTCCAGTTGACGCAAAGATTCAAAGATACACGATTATACAGAGAGTATATATCCAGCAGTGAAATGTGAGTCAGGTCCCAAGAATAAAAGAGATCTGCGTAAATTTTTAGGTATGACAGGATATTATAGAGGTTTCTGTCGCAATTTTGCTAGTGTTGTTTCACCGTTAACCAATCTTCTTAGTACAGCTCGAGGTTTTGTGTGGACTCCTGCTTGTGAGCAAGCTTTTCGAGCAGCTAAGGATTTACTGTGTAACGCTCCTATCCTCTCAGTGCCGGATTTTGGATGCCTGTTCAAGTTAGAAGTGGATGCTTCTGCAACTGGGGCTGGTGCCATTCTTATTCAAGAGAGTGAGCTAGGAATTAAGCAACCAGTTTGTTATTTCTCGAAGAAGTTCACGTTGTGTCAGCGCAGATATAGTACGATTGAAAAGGAAGCTCTGGCATTACTTTTAGCGCTGCAACATTTCGAGGTGTACTTAGGTGGAAGTTCTTTTCCAATTGTTGTGTATACTGATCACAATCCCCTTGTTTTCTTGGCTAGGATGTGTAACTCGAATAAACGGTTAATGCGTTGGTCGTTAATAATGCAAGAGTTTTATTTGGATATCCGACATAAGAAGGGCTCGCAGAATATTGTTGCGGATGTGCTGTCCAGAGTTCATGGTGCTGAAGTTTAAGGTGTTGTTGGGTAGTGATACAAACTTTTTGTTTGTATCTTTTTGTTGTGGAGGTGTTACGAATGGATTTGTGTGTTGCTAGGGAAACGGTATATCATTCGCTTGTGTATGCGTACATTGGTTTTCTTTTTCCCTGTGTTTTTCTGTCTCTCCCTCTTTTGCTGTAATTGATTACAGGTGCAGCTGATTAGGAGGACTGGGCTGGTTGGTGAAGAGAAGGATCGCCGCAGTACTTAAGCTGTCTGGTGGAAGGGATCGTTGGCTCCCCACTCTCCTGGTGTCTTCGTTTTGAACATTGTTGTTTCCACTTTGTAATGTGTTTTGGGTGAAAGGATTGCTAACTTAGACATTTGTTGTCAAGCATTGAATTACGTAACAGTTTAGTTGTGATTGTATGTTTGTTACATTTGGTTGCTTACGTCCTGTACATTGTTTCAGTGGAGCTTGTTAGGGAGGTGGGTGCCTGTTTGTTTTATTTGTTTTCTCTTGTTTATGTCAGCAGGGAGGTAAGAACTTGTATTTTATTTGTTATTTGATTTCTAGGTTAGTTTGTGTATAGTAGAGGTTTTGTTTATTGTAATTTACTTTGGCAATTTGCCCCTCCTGAAGTTTATGATGCTCCTTTGTTAATCTTTGTTTAATAAATTTATATTTACTTACACTTAAATAAGTGTCTTGTGGTTGAGACATTGAGAGTGAGAGCGGGGACCCCAGGGATCTTTCCTAGATGGATCCCTGTTAATTGTTGTGGATCAATTTATTTTCTCTTTGAGTAAGGGTAATATCTGTGTTCGTAACACTTTCCTGAAGTAAAAGATTCAGGAGCTTCGCCTGAAAAACCTGCAGCACCGCCATGGCGTGCAGCGCGGAACCCGCCTCACCATCAGAGGCATACGCTTTATTAGTGAGGTGGGCAGTGGTCCTACACAGCTTCGAGGGAAGGCTGACGTAGGACACAGGTGTGCAGCGATGGTCTCCTCGACGGGGGAGAGCGCACGTACCCATTTTCACCAGCTGCTCGTGTATGTCGGGGAAGAAGGGGACCGACGCCCTCGAGTCAGCTTTCCGGGTGGACCTGAAATACTAGAAGTCGAGCTTACTCCTGGCAGGCTCTTCTGGAGGACTACAGGTAAGCTCCAACTCCAGGACAGCCTTCGACAGAACCTTTATGAGCTCCTCTTGGAGGTCTGGGGGCCCTGTGCTGTTTGTCTGCTCGGGCTCTGATCCTGCCCAATCCTCCCTCTCTGAGGCCGAAATGGACATCGAGTCATCCCCCTCCTCCTGGCAAAAGGACTCAAACTCCTCGATGTTGGAAGGAGGGCGGAAGCAGTCCCTCGGGGAAGGAAACCGGGAACGGGCTGACCGTTGGGTTTGGTGGAGCGGCAAGACGACGCTCCCACCACCGAGAGAGGGGGGGCCCACCAGCGGCACACTGGCGGCAGTGGGCCTCACCCCAAATAGGCTGTGAGCCATATTGCGGCGGGTCTGGAGCACAGTCCGCGCAATGTCCGCAGTCGGACTCGCCCAGCGCCGCCTCGGCGTGGGCCAGGCCCAGGCAGGCGACGCAGTGACCGTGTTGATCCGGCGGCTCTATTGGTCCCGTGCAGATCTTGCAAACTGTAGCCGTAATAAATTCACCAGGTGAAGTAAAATATTCTGACGTAATTGTTGCGGGCACTGCATTTTATACTGCCTCTCGAGCTCGTCAGTATTTGCATGAGATTTGCGACTTATAGACTAAAGTCAAAGTGAACAGCTGTTCATATTGTGAATTGAAACACAAATATGTTCCCTTTATTTTATTCCATTGCTAATGAGAAACAGCTGATTAAAGTTATGCAAATATATAAATTACAGCTGATTCCCATCAGGTGTTCAGGTTCTTTCATTCGCATGGCCATATGATATACAGTAATAGACAGTGTTGGGGAAAGTTACTTTTAAAAGTAATGCATTACAATATTGCGTTACTCCCTAAAAAAGTAACTAATTACGTTAGTTACTTTTCATGGAAAGTAAAGTGTTACGTTACATTTGCGTTACTTTCATGTTACTTTTTAAATCTGAGCAGGGCTTGATTGTTTGTTTTTAATATCAGTGGTGGAAAGAGTACTGAAAATTTGGACTTAAGTACAAGTACTGTTACTGTAGAGATCAAATTGTTACTGTTGGAAATCAAATTGTAACCATGCAGCCGTCAGCTACAGTATCACATCAGATAGTGCACTATAGATCCCCTGAGGAACAATTCCACTCATTCTCTACTATAGGAGAGGAAGAATTGTATAAACTTGTTAAATCAGCTAAACCAACAACATGTATGTTAGACCCTATTCCATCTAAACTACTAAAAGAGGTGCTTCCATAAGTCATAGATCCTCTTTGGCTATTATTAATTCGTCATTGTCATTAGGATATGTCCCCAAAACCTTTAAATTGGCTGTTATTAAGCCTCTCATTAAAAAAAATACAACTTGACCCCAAAGATCTAGTTAATTACAGACCGATCTCAAATCTCCCTTTTCTGTCAAAGATACTAGAAAAGGTAGTATCCTCACAATTATTTTCCTTCTTAGAGAAAAATGACATCTGTGAAGATTTCCAGTCAGGATTTGGACCATCTCATAGTACTGAGACTGCTCTCATTAGAGTGACAAATGACCTGCTCTTATCATCTGATCATGGTTGTATCTCTCTATTAGTGCTACTGGATCTTAGTGCTGCGTTCGACACTATTGATCACAACATTCTTTTGAATAGACTAGAAAACTTTGTTGGCATTAGTGGAAGTGCATTAGCATGGTTCAAATCGTACTTATCTGACCGCCATCAATTCATAGCATTGAATGAAGAGGTATCATATCGATCACAAGTACAGTATGGAGTACCTCAAGGCTCAGTACTAGGCCCATTACTTTTCACGCTTTACATGATACCCTTGGGAAATATCATCAGGAAACACAGGGTTAGCTTTCACTGTTATGCTGATGATACTCAGCTCTATATTTCTTCACGGCCCAGTGAAACACACCAAATTGAGAAACTTATGGAATGCATAGTCGATATAAAAACTGGATGACGAGTAATTTCTTACTGCTAAATTCTGAAAAAACAGAGGTGTTAATTATTGGACCTAAAACCCCCACAAGTAATAACCTAGAACACTGTCTAACACTTGATGGCTGCTCTTTCGATTCTTCGTCATCAGTCAGGAACCTAGGTGTGCTATTTGATAGCAATCTCTCCTTTGACAGCCACGTTTCTAGCATTTGTAAAACTGCATTTATTTCATCTTAAAAATATATCTGTTGTCAAATGCAGAAATGTTAATTCATGCGTTTATGACCTCAAGGTTAGATTATTGTAATGCTTTATTGGGTGGTTGTTCTGCACGCTTAAGAAACAAACTACAGAGTTCTTACTAAAACCAGGAAGTATGACCACATTAGCCCGGTTCTGTCAACACTGCACTGGCTCCCTATTAAACATCTTATAGATTTTAAAATCTTGTTAATTACTTATAAAGCTCTGAATGGTTTAGCTCCTCAGTACTTGAGCAAGCTCTTATTGCATTATAGTCCTCCACGTCCGCTGCGTTCTCAAAACTCTGGCCATTTGATAATACCTAGAATATCAAAATCAACTGCGGGCGTCAGATCCTTTTTCTATTTGGCGCCCAAACTCTGGAACAATCTACCTAACACTGTTCGGGAGGCAGACACACTCTGTCAGTTTAAATCTAGATTAAAGACCCATCTCTTTAACCTGGCGTACACATAACACACTAATACGCTTCTAATATTCAAATCCGTTAAAGGATTGTTAGGCTGCATTAATTAGGTCAACCGGAACCAGGAACACATCCCATAACACCCGATGTACTTGTTGCATCGTAAGAAGATTGACATCTAGGCTAATATTAGTCTGTTTGTTTCTTATTCCGAGGTCACTGCAGTCACCAGATCAGATGGTGGATCAGCACCTAGAGATGACCTCTACAGCCCTGAACATCAGCGGAGACCAGGGCACCTAGATGAGCCCCAGAGACAGATCCCCAGTAAGGACCTCGTCACCTAGACAGCCATTGAGAAAAGACCACTTGAACCAGTTGAGCCCTTACAATCTGACTTTGCTGCAGTTGAAATTGAACTGCTGGTTCGTCTGGTCAGAGGAGAACGGACACCCGACTGAGCCTGGTTTCTCCAAAGGTTTTTTTCTCCATTCTGTCACCGATGGAGTTTTGGTTCCTTGCCGCTGTCGCCTCTGGCTTGCTTAGTTGGGGACACTTAATTTCCAGCGATATCGTCGACTTGATTGCACTATTAGAACTGAACTGAGCTGGACGATGCCATCACTGAATTCAATAATGAAATGCCTTGAACTGAAAATTGAGTGTTTAATCTTGTCATTTTACATTATTGACACACTATTTTCCTATTTTGATATTGTGCAGTTGCTTTGACACAATTTGTATTGTTAAAAGTGCTATATAAATAAAGGTGACTTGACTTGACTTGCATTGCTGAAATAATACTCAATTACAAGTAAAAGTACTGGTGTCAAAACAGTACTTAAAAGTAAAAGTACAAATTACTCTTCTCAAAAGCTACTCAGAGCACTAGTTACTAGTTACTTTTTGGCCGGCGATATTTAATTATTTCATTCATATCAAAGATCTATGTGGATAATAGCTGCTTTGAACAAAACCCACTTTTAACTTATTAGCAAACTATGTAAAAAAAAGTGGTCATGATACAGGAATTTCTAACTTCAATACCTTGAAAAATATCACTATTAAGGTCCCCATGAACCGGAAGTTGCAACTGTCTTCAGTGTTGTGATGCATTTTCAAGTGAAAAAGAATATTTAATAAAGGGAGGGGTTTTATTGTGGCGCACCTCCTCTCCACATCTTGCTCATAGCAGATTCACGCTTAAGTGGTTAAGAATATCTGCTTGTTACGTCTGACATCATGCTTCACCGCTTCTGGATCCTAGTGCTCTGCCAGATGCCCCAAGACAACACCGAACTGTGCTAATATACACCCACAGTATCATGTAATAATGAAAAATTATAACCCTAACATTTATCTCCATACTGAAATCCCAGATGGCCAGACAGTGACTCAGCTAAAATATTAGTGTCTGAGACACTGTGAGCACGGAGACTGTAGTGTGCACAGCAAATTTTTAAATGCTTAGCTTAAATATGTAATATTAATTAAGTAGTGCTCATAAATGGCTGTTGAGATAGTATTCTCAAGTGAAATGAGTAGAGACATGGACCTGGAAACAGCATTCCTTACATCATGACTTAACAAGAGGTTTCTCCCCAAGCTGTCAAACTAACATCATCAGAGCGAGAACGCCATTCCCGAGCAGAAGCAAATTTTCGGTGTATTGATTGCACAGTTTAATTGTTCACCACAAGACTAGTAATGTGCACTAAAAAAGTAAGTAGGGTCATTTTTTTATTTCATGACGACTTTAATCATTTTCAGTACCACTGGCAAAACTACCACATACTTTATACTGCCATATAGGTATTTTAATATCTCACTTTTTTTTGTCCATCCATTTTTCTCAAGGCAATCATTATTTCAAGCTTTGAGTGCTTTAAATCAAGCCATCTAAAAAGACACATTTGCTTTATATGATGAACAGATTTTCATATAGGCTTTTATTTACATACATATAAACAGTGATCAATTACCATTATAAAAATCTCAGTCTTAAACATTTGCCATTCTGTGTATTTGTGTCTTTAAAATAGGGTAACTTTGTTACAAAAGCTTACAGCACAAGGAAGCTTGATTTCAAATTTGATTTCAAACTGAACTGAAATTACAAAAAAAGACAAGTATACAGTCGGTAAAAAAATTATACAACAGGAAGAGTCACGTGACGTGCTCATGAACCTAGACACACTTGAGTAGAGCTCCGTACGTTTGGCCCCTTTTTGCTGATTTTTTTGTTTTATTTGAAGTTTTATTCATTAATAATACTTTCCCTGATGGCATACAATCGGAAATAGCAGGAGTTGTCTCCGTCGGCTTCTCCGATTAAGAAGAAATCCAAGCTACCGACCACGAGCGATATGATGGACAAGATGGCGAACACTGTTACACACTTTGAGGACATTCTAAGAACTGAGTTAATGGCGATGCGGAACGAATTCGCTTCTCACATGTCAGTTGTTCAGTCGCTATGCTCTAAACTGGATCTTCTTACAGGGGAGATGAGAGAACAAAAGAAAGTCGTCGCAGATCACGATAGGCGCGTTGCCGCTCGAGCAACAGGTTGTGGATTTACAGGATTGCAATAGGCGCAGCAATCTGCGTCTGGTTGGATTGCCTGAAGGTTCCGAAAAGGACGACCCTATGGGCTTTTTGAAAAGATCTCTACCGACGTGGCTCCCGTCTCTGGCAGGCAAAGAGATTGAAGTGGAGCGAGCGCATCGCGTGTACACAAGGCTCTCCTTAGATCGCGCTAAACCACGGGTTTTCATCTTTAAACTGCTGCGGTACACGGACAGGGAGCTCATTCTGCGGGCCGCCAGACTTCATGCCCCAGTGAAAACATCTGACGGAGCAACGCTGTCTTTCTTTCCAGATTTTTCTCCGGTCACCACAAAAAGAAGAAATGCATTTGCGCCAATTAGGAAGGAAATGAGAGAAGCTGGCATCCAGAATTTTCTTCTTAATTCTGCAACACTGAAGGTCATTCTCAATCAAGGTGAACCTAAAATGCTATACTCCCCAGAAGAAGCAAGAGTTTTTGTCAGATATCATTCATCCACCAACTCTCAGTGAATTTCAGCTGGACATTTGCTGTCTAATCAGAGAAGAGATGCTCTAAATGGTTAGGTGACTGTCTCTTTCACTGTTCACTTTAATGTTCACTTCTTAATTCATAGTTACTAGAAGCTTTCATTGTGCATACAGTATTGCTTACTGATTATGATGTTATTTTATTTATGTTTCTAGTTGTATTCCTTCTCTCTCTCTCCCTTTTTTATTTATATTTTTTATTTTATTTTATTATTTTATTTTTTTAAATAGAAATACTACCTAGTCAATATGTTACTATGGGGCCAATGTTGGTGCTTCAGTAATGTGCAGGTTTTTGTTGACACCACGGACCATATTAAGGGGTGCTGGCAGATCAAGGTTTGTTCTTGGTTTGATCTGCCATAGTTCATGGGAATGTATTTATATATTTTTTGAATAGTGATGGGAAGGGTGGGGGTGGTTTAATGGTAGACTCAATTGGTTTTATTCATAAACTTTTTGTCTTATTATGCAGTAATTATTTTAGATACCTATGACTGACCTCAATATTCTGAGTTGTAATAGGCCTAAATGGCCCTCACAAACATACAGGTTTTCTGGATCTTTTGCGAAGAAGAAAGACTGATATAGTGTTAGTTTAAGAATCCCATTTGAAAGAGGAGGATATACACAGGTGTAATAATAAGATTTATGAAGTGGTATCTCACTCATCTTCAGATACTAAAACCAAGGGTGTCCCAATATTGGTGCGGAAGACTTTAAATATTACTATTTTAGACAAAGGTTGTGATACAGACGGCTAGAATAACACATATAAAAACAATAGTGGAGAATAGGAATATTGTATTTTTCTCAGTTTATGCCCCTTGTACTCCTGACCTTACTTTTTCTCGGTTTTGTCAACCTATCTCTTGAAATTTTCAGATTTTGAAATTGTATTGGGTACAGATACGAATTATGTAATGTCGCATATCCTAGATAGATCTGGACCAAAGGAATCACACTCTCAAGGTTTTTTTTTTTTCTGAATATGAATCTCATCTTTTTGGACTCTCACAGGACCTGTTATACAGGTGCATCTCAATAAATTAGAATGTTGTGAAAAAGTTCATTTTTTAACTTATTTTAAAAAGTTAAACTTTCATATATTTTAGATTCATTACATGTAAAGTAAAACATTTCAAAAGTTTTTTTTGTTTTAATTTTGATGATTATAGCTTACAGCTCATGAAAGTCAAAAATCAGTATCTCAAAATATTAGAATATTTACATTTGAGTTTCAATAAATGACCATCCATACAGTATAAATTCTGGGTATCTCTTGCTCTTTGAAACCACAATAATGGGGAAGACTGCTGACTTGGTAATGATCCAGAAGATGAACATTGACACCCTCCACAAAGAGGATAAGTCACAGAAGGTCATTACTGAAAGGTGTGGCTGTTTACAGAGTGCTGTATCAAAGCATATTAAATGCAAAGTTGACTGGAAGGAAGAATTTGGGTAGAAAAAGGTGCACAAGCAACAGGGATGACCGCAAGCTTGAGAATAGATTCAGATTCAGATTCATTCTTTATTGTCCCCAAAAAGAGGAAACTTGTTTCCACAGACTGTACCCGAGCTGTAGTACACAATACACACATAAGTGATACACACATATTTCCACCACATACAAATATACAGAGTCAGTGCACATGATACACGTAAACTGCACCAGATGTACATCAGCAGTTCTACATGTATATTACCCAGAAGGTAGTAGCACCAACAAAACAATATAACTTTTAAATTACACACTCCCCAGTTTCTGTGAATTTAACATTCTAATAGCAGAGGGTACAAAACTTTTCCCCAAACGTGCTTTTTTTGGGGGTAACTGTTTGTATCTACGACATCTACGTATCTATGGAAGAAGAGTAAAACATGAATTTAGAGGATGACTAGAGTTACTTAATATAGTTTTTGCCCTACGAATGATGGCAGTATCAATAAGAACTGACAAATTAGGGGTAGAAAGACCAATTATTTTTGAAGAGGTATTAGTGATTCTATAAAGCTTATTTCTGTTTTCTACAAGAGAGCATGGTAAAATAGCAAGTGACACAATACAAGATACTGGATTCAATGATACTGCGATACAAAAGAAGCAAAAAATATGGTTTCACTAAAAATAACCTGAGTTTACGTATAACCAGAAGTCTTTGTTGGCAGCGTCTATGAATGTCCGTGACATGATGGTCAAAACTTAGTTTGTTATCTAAGATAATGCCAAGGTACCTAAAACTGTCAACAATTTCTACTGACTGTCCATTGATGAATATAAGACAAGGGGGGGTCAAGGGTCAAGGGTAGGTTTATTTGTCACATACACAATCATACAGAGTACAATCAGCAGTGAAATGCAGGGATTTTTCGAAGAAAAATACAGCAAAAAACAAACGGAGAGAGGGGAGGAAAAAAAATATCCCCATACTATACTCCATATTGGGGGAGTACAGTGTGATAACAGAAAAAACACCCCAGCAAAAAGCACATAATACAACATAGACACACGACTTTGCAACAGGGTAGGGTAATCCAGCTCTGGTAAGCAGCCATCCGGTCCAGCAGCCAACCCAGCAGCGCTAGTCACAGACCCGCTTGTCAGGCTGGCGGTTCAAAGCGACGGAGGCGTGGGATCGGGATTGGGGAAGTGAATGCATATGTGTGTGTGTATGTGTAATAGTTTGTAATCAGTATGTGTGTATGTGTGTGTGTATGTGTAATCAGCAGGTGTCTGAGGAATGGGGGAGGAACGCAGAGAGCGTCTTCCTGTGGTGCTTCTCAGGGTTGTTTTCCCGACAGCGGCCTTGACCAAGGTAGACGGGAGCCGGAAAAGATAAGATTGTGCTTGTTTAGTCTTAGGGCGAGTAACCACATTCCAATTTCATGGCTACTCTCTATGTCCATTCTGGTCTCCGTCAATTTTCCTTTCCAAAGCCGTGAGCTTTTCCGTGATAGAATCCATATTGCGGTTAATAGTCTCAGTCTCAATGCTGACCGCTCTGCCCACTGCTTCAATCATGACGGGCAGCCTTGTGAGGCTTTGAACAGCTGTTCCCGTATCCTTAATTTTTCGATAACCCAGGGCAAAGCCTAATCCAATCAGCAGAAGACCTGTTATCATGGTTCCGAATAGGTAGATGTCTTCGATGTCCTCCACGGAAAGGGCCGCTAAACACACGCCACGCCATCTGTCCCACGCGTCCATCGTGTAGCCAGCGGGGTAGGTTCCGTCAGGGCAGTTAGGTTCCCCCGAACCTGTGCTTCTCGTCGAGAAGATGGTGTCAATTGCGTTGAGAGACCAGTTGATCAAATCCATGATTTTTCAGTTTTGAGGAGCAATGCAGAGAGAGTCTCTCAAGTATTACATGATACAAGACAAGAGAGCAGGCAGGGAGGGAAAAAAGGGAGAGGACGGGGAGTGAGAAAAATGCGACCGCCTCCGTTGAGAGCCAAAGAAGAAAAGGCAGTGAGAAGTAGAAAATTTGTGGCGTGTATCAAAAATCAATTCCTTTGTTTTAGTAACATTGAGAAAAAGATGGTTGTCTGTACACCATTGATTAAAATAAGCAACAGATTGATGATATGCTATAACTGAGTCCTCTCCGTTAAGTAGCGTGAGTATGGCTGTATCATCCGAGTATTTTAAATATCTCATAATCAGGGAGGGACTAAGACAGTCATTGGTGTACAGTGTATAAAGAAAAGGACTGAGGACGCAGCCTTGAGGAGCTCCAGTGTTAACAATGATAGTTGTAGATGTAATGCTACCCATCCTTACTGCCTGTGGCCTGTCACTTAAGAAATTATAAATCCAGCGGATTAAAATATATGGCACGTGAAGATAGTGAAGTTTGGTAATCATTATGTGACGCTGAATAGTGTTAAAAGCAGAACTAAAGTCTATAAAAAGAATCCTGGCATGGTTGCCAGTGGTATCCAGATGCTGGAGAAGAGTATGGAGGAGGCATGCAACCGCATCCTCTGTTCCTCTTTTAGCGTTATAGGCAAACTGATAAGGGTCTACACCACCTGAGCTGCTGGTAAACATCATCCACTGTGAAAGGGACAAAGTGTGACTGCTCAGGGGTGGGTAGGCTCCTGAGCAGTCTTTCACACTCACTGGTGTAGTTCAGATTGTCAAATCTGGCATAAAAATTATTCAGATCTCTGGTAAATGAGTGGGAATCAACAAGTATAGGTACTTTTACTTTTGAAGTGGTTCCAGTAAGCGTCCTTACTTTCTGAAATGCCTGTCTGGTATTCATGCTGCTGAAGTCCTGTTCCAGTTTGTGCTTATATGCAAGTTTTGCCTTTTTAATGTAATTTTTCACTGACCGGTTGATGTCCCTCAGTGTAAGCCAGTCTTTAAGACGAAATGCCTGTTGTTTCTCCCTGAGTTTAAGTTTTATTTGATGAGTCATCCATGGTCTGGAATTGGGATATTTTTCTACAGTTACAAAAAATACAGTCAAGCAAAGCTGATTCAAACACTTGGGAGAGCTTCACAAGGAGTGGTCTGAAGCTGGAGACAGTGCATGAAGAGTCACCACGCTCAGACGTCTTCAGGAAAAGGGCTACCAAGCCACTTCTGAACCATAGACAACGTCAGAAGCATCTTACCTGGGCTGTGGAGAAAAATAACTCAGTGGTCCAAAGTCCTCTTTTCAGAAAAGAGGACTGAAATGTCCTCTTTTCAGTCCAGCAGGACTTGGCACCTGCCCACACTGCCAAAGGTACCAAAAGCTGGTTCAATGACCATGGTGTTACTGTGCTTGATTGGCCAGCAAACTCGCCTGACCTGAACCCCATAGAGAATCTATGGGGTATTGTCAAGAGGAAGATGAGAGACACCAGACCCAACAATGCAGATGAGCTGAAGGCCACTATCAAAGCAACCTGGGCTTCCATACCACCTCAGCAGTGCCACAAACTGATCACCTCCATGCCACGCCGAATTGAGGCAGTAATTAAAGCAAAAGGAGCCCCTACCAAGTATTGAGTACATTTACAGTAAATTAACATACTTTCCAGTAGGCTAACAAGTCACTAAAAATGTTTTTTTTATTGGTCTTATGAAGTATTCTAATTTGTTGAGATAGTGAATTGGTGGGTTTTTGTTAAATGTGAGCCTAAATCATCACAATTAAAAGAACCAAAGACTTAAACTACTTCAGTCTGTGTGCATTGAATTTATTTAATACACGAGTTTCACAATTTGAGTTGAATTACTGAAATAAATGAACTTTTCCACAACATTCTAATTTATTGAGATGCACCTGTAATCTTGAAGACGTTCTCAAAAAATAAAGGATCGTCAAAGTTAGGACCATACACATTCACTAAAGTGATGGGTAATGAATTTATCTTCCCACACACAACCAAATACCTGCCATTCCTATCCTTAATAGTTTGCTTATGTATAAAGGGGACAGACTTTTTAATAATAATTGCTACCCCTCTAGCTTTGGTAGAGAAATTTGATTGGTAGACTTGAGACATCCATGGAGCTTTAATGGTAAACTTTGTTGTCATTTTAATGTGTTTCTTGAAGAAAAACTATTTCCGCACCCAGTTTTTTAAGATGCGCATAGACCTTTCCTCTTTTGACTGGACTGTTAAGTCCACGTACGTTCCAGTTTAATAAATTCAGTGTACCACCACCGCGAACCTTCACTCTGTTACTCAGTATATAAAATAAAATATGTTCTGCCTGACCCTTTTAAATAAAAGCTGCACATTAAACCTTCCAACTCAAACTCAAAAAAGTTAACCTTCCCATGAACTTGAACATTACGAACCTTGAGAATCGGCACAGACACCCGCTCCCTCCCCCCCCCAAAACTGCATCCCATGCGAACATTATGGATGCTCACCCCATAAATAACATTTGCATCTTTCAACTCACCATCGATGCCACCTGACATTCTTCCGTTTGTACAGCCCCCACTCATCTTACAAAATACAACAAAAATGATACCTTGCAGTGTTCCCAATATATCAAATAAAATTATATACACAAGTCTTTCCTGACTTCGTTGTGAACGCAGCGATTTCACCAGTTCTCCACCGTGCCTCGTAGATATGCTTCAGCAACCTCGGGTGAGTCAAAGGTCTTCGTTTCTTTATCCTTCACGGTCACGATGAACTTTGTAGTATTTTTATACCGAAAGAAAGACGGATATTCTCGGTTTACAACCATAACATTCACAAGCAGTTTACAATCGCCAGATTCATATTTACCTCTTGAATGAATGGATGCTGTTGGAAGTCTCAACCCCTCTCTCCCAGTGTCCATCCTGGCTCAATCAAGTCCGGTGCACTTGAAGCTCAAAATAAGATTTTATTCAGGTTCTGATAACTGGTTATTTTAATAATTAATTACTCAGAGACTGGATTTAAAGGTTTAACGAATCACCAACAATTGGTTTCGTTTTATTTAAAAACAATAACTCATAAGCAAATAACAAGAAAATAACAAGCGTATAGTCTTCACCACGGAATGCCGGCCCCGTACTTCCATTTCATTTTCATTTTATAGCCTTACACATCATCTAACAAATGGAATCCTCCTATCAGGTTACACTCCATCTACCTCTGCCCATATTTCGCCTTTCCACCTGTCACGCAAACAGAAAACGTGGCTGTTGCTGGAGCAGCTTTCTCAAGGTAATGTCAAGAGTTCAAACAGGAAAAAAACATCTTCTCAATAACAAGCCTGCCTATAGCTATTTTAAACCATAAGAAAAGCATCTTACTTGGCACATACAAAATATTGAATGTAGGTGTCTGGACCACAACATCACACCTCCATCCACCTTACACATTTCGGTTTTAGCTAGAAGCTCCATTCTGCAACCACAATTGCAAAATGCATCTCCTTTCGATCAACCGTCCCTTTTACATAGCAAGCAAAAATAAACACAGTAATGCATAATCGTGCTCTTGTAATACACAGCACATACTTTTAACATCATTACAGCATTTATATCTCTGTAACAGTCTGAAGATCCATTGCTCCTAGATCACCTGTTAACATTTGTAAATCAGCAGAAAAATCATGCAAATCAATAATCTCTCTCATCAACTTCGTTATTCTTTTAAACATTAATTCTTGTTTCCTCATTAACTTCAGATTTAAAGAAGATCTTTTGGTCCTCCCGTTGCCTTCTGGGCCCGCCTCCGGTGTTCCTTCTTCTCCTGCTTCTTGGCCTCCTTGTCTCGGTCACGCTGGAGTCCTTGAGCTATAAGACTGTTAAAATCAATTTCTATTTTGTTTGCATGTTTCTTCCTGCTACTAGAGGATCGATCTGGAAATTTTATATCAATTAAGTCAGGAAATACTTCAACTTGGAAGGAAAACGAAATCTGCATCTCACTTCATGCTCCCAGCATTTCTTTCGTATGTTGTCGCACTTCTGACTCTGTTTAAAGACATCAGCGGCGAGATCTGGAAAAATAGGTATCGTTTTTCCATCGTGTTGCAGAGGTTTCGATCTTGCCAGGCGCAAAATTCGTTCTTTCACTTGATAGTGATGAATTCGGGCAATAAATGGCCAACAGCGGCCATCTCTTAGTGGTTGTGGCGAGCGGTGTGCCCTGTCGATCTGAATTGGATGGTCAAAGTTCTCCTCGCCCAGCATATTCACCAGAAGATTTGTCACAAACTCAGTAGATTTACCATTTTCAGCGCCTTCTTTTATACCGACAATTCGAATGTTTTGTCGTCGAAATCTTGACTCCAAGTTGCAGGTTTTTTTCCTTAAGTTTTTCACATTTGGCCTCCAGGTGTGCCTCCGTTTCTCCAGTGACTCGATGCGGGTTTCGTGAACTTTTGCTGTCTCTTCAGTCGCTGCCACTCTGGAAGTAATGTTAGCGATGGATACGTTCAGCTCTGTTAAAGTAGATGAAAGGTCATCAAACTTTCTGTCAAATGATCCGCTCAGTTTCGCTATTTCTTCCATTATGTCTGTGTTTGTCGGCACCGTTGCTTCAGCACTAGTTTGATTAGCACTAGCCGGCGGTTCTTCATGAACATTATCAGTGCCTCCCGCTTCTTCAGTATTCGATTTTTCAGTTTTCTTATGCTTTGACGGCATTGCTCAGAATGTTAAGTTAACAACTTGTGATATTTAAACGGCAACAATTTAACCTGTTAACCAGCGCCCACCCATATTGGGAATCACAGCTGACTTAAAATGGTAACAGCTCCTGACTTCAGTGTGCCACACACACAATTATGGTGTCTTTGGAAAGAAGACCCTTTGGGCTTTACTATCCATCATCCAGAGTTGATAATACTCAAAAATATAAAAAGTTATAGACACTGAAGTGCCTTGATAAAAATTGTACCACACTGATTTTTTTTTATTTCATATAAAAATACATGAAATAAGTCCAGGAGCAATCCAGAAAAGTAATGGGTTGAAAGTCACATGTCTCATGAGTTTATATTTCAAATCTGAAGAAGATACCATGAAAAATGAGATTCATGCAGCCATTTTTCTAGCCCCCCCCCCCTCTGTTTGAGGAAAAATATTTACCAAATTATTGAAGGGTTCTACTACAAACTATTTAGTCATTATACATGCCACTGCAGTTTTTTCAATTATAAAACAGTAGACAGAATCTTAGACATCGTATCAGTGATTTATTTGAGCACTAGAAAAATAAAATAAGAATAATTTTTGAGTGATGGAAAAAAAAACAATAATAATAAAAAAAAAATAACTTAAGTACATACTCTGATTTCCTGACATATAGATGCTCCTGTATATCAGTAATTACAGGCTGAGGATCATTCATACAGATGCTAATCATACAGATGGCTGCCCATATTGTCAATAATCACATTATAATGGCCTTTTATATAGACTCTATTCACACTGATATCTGTGAACAGTCAGTAATTACATGCTGATTATCAGCCATACAGATGGTAATCATACAGATACAGGCAATTCCCCACAAAACACGCAAACATATATGAAAAATGTAAAAAAAAGAAAAAAAAAGGTTTATTTGTGCAAAAAAGACGATCGCTAAGTTATGCCCCCATCGGACGACAGGTGTGTCACAGCGTGAACAACGACGACTAGAAAAATGGCTGCATGAATCTCATTTTTCATGGTATCTTCTTCAGATTTGAAATATAAACTCATGAGACATGTGACTTTCAACCCATTACTTTTCTGGATTGCTCCAGGACTGATTTCATGTATTTTTATATGAAATAAAAAAAAATTCAGTGTGGTACAATTTTTATCAAGGCACTTCAGTGTCTATAACTTTTTATATTTTTGAGCATTATCAACTCTGGATGATGGATAGTAAAGGCCAAAGGGTCTTCTTTCCAAAGGCACCAAAATTGTGTGTGTGGCACACTGAAGTCAGGAGCTGTTACCATTTTAAGTTAGTTAGTCATTTTCAGCTGTGATTCCCAATATGGGGGGTGCTGGTTAACAGGTTAAGACAACTCACCAAGGTGAAATCTTTTCTGTCTCCTAAAGACTTTCAAAGAATTCTACATTACTTTGTTTCAACTCGTCTGGATTATTGTAATGGCCTTTATATAGGCATTAGTCAGGCCTCTCTCTCCAGACTACAGAGGGTCCAGAATGCGGTCCCAAGAGGGTATGGAGGGGGGTCGAGGAGGATTTAACTGTCTCGCCCCCCTAAGGAACCTGACGACCAGGTCGTGCTTACCAACAGACTTACCATCGATGTGGTCGTGGTATGTGGAAATAGTGGCAGCATGAACCTTGAGGGTGGAGGGAGATAGCCTACGCTCCAACCCTTGCTGCAAGAAGGACAGCACGACACCGATCGAACATCTTCGGGGGTCTTCTCGGCTTCTGTCACGAGGAGCGTGAGTCCCGGGAACCAGATCCGGTTGGGCCAATAGGGCGCAACTAGCAAGACCTGCTCCTCGTCCTCCCTGACTTTGCACAAGGTCTGTGCAAGTAGGCTCACTGGGGGAAACGCATATTTGCGAAGGCCCCGGGGCCAGCTGTGCGCCAGTGCATCTGTACCGAGTGTTCCCCCGGACAGGGAGTAGAACAACTGGCAGTGAGAGGTTTCGGGCGAGGCAAACAGGCCTACCTGAGCTTCGCCGAACTCTCCCCAAATCAGCTGGACCACCTGGGGGTGGAGTCGCCACTCTCCTGGCAGCGCAGCTCGTGAGAGCTCGTCGGCCACACGGTTGAGCACACCAGGGACATGAATGGTGCGAAGCGACCTCAGATGCTTCTGACTCCAAAGGAGGAGATGGCGGGCGAGTTGCAACATGCGACGGGAGCGCAGACCCCCTTGACGGTTGATGTACGCAACGGTCGCAGTATTGTCCGTACGGACCAACACATGATTGCCCCGTAACGGCCCCTTCAGGCGGCCCAGGGCAAGGCGTACTGCTAGCAACTTGAGGCAGTTGACGTGTCAATGCCGTTGGGGACCCGTCCACACCCCTGACACTGTATGCCCGTTGTACGTGGCACCCCAGCCGGTGGCAGAGGCATCCGTGAAGACCACAGCATGCCGGGACACCTGCTCTAGGGGCACTCCTGCCCGGAGAAACAAGGGGTCTGACCATGGGCTGAAGGTTTGGTGGCATTCCGGAGTGATTGCCACTCGGTACGTGCCGCGTTGCCACGCCCATCTTGGGACTCGGCCGTGAAGCCAGCGCTGAAGCGGTCTCATATGACGCAAACCGAGCGGGGTTACTGCCGCTGCGGCTGCCATATGCCCCAGGAGCCTCTGAAAAAGTTTCAGTGGGACCGCTATGTATTCAGGCAGTTCAACACCGACTGAGCACGTTCCTCTGTGAGGCGTGCTGACTGTTCGACCGAATCCAACTCCATACCGAGAAAAGAGATCCTCTGCACTGGGGCGAGTTTGCTCTTTTCCCAGTTGACCTGAAGGCCCAACTGGCTGAGGTGACTGAGCACCAAATCCCTGTGTTCGCATAACTGCTCCCGAGACTGAGCAAGAATGAGCCAGTCGTCGAGATAGTTGAGCACCTTGAACGGTAGCTTGTGAAGGCTCCGATTCAAAACTCGCAGATCCAAGATCGGTCGTAACCCACCGCTTTTCTTGGGTACAATGAAGTAAGGGCTGTAAAACCCTGACCTCATATCGGCCGGAGGGACCGGCTCTATCGCGTCCTTCGCCAGTAGGACTACGATCTCCGCACGCAAGACATGGGCATCGACAGCTTTCACTGAAGTGAAGTGGACACCCCTGAACCTGGGGGGACGCCTGGCGAACTGAATCGCATAGCCGAGCCTGATGGTCCGAATGAGCCAGCGAGATGGACTGGGGAGCGCTAACCAGGCTCGCAGAGACTGCACAAGCGGGACCAAGGGGACCACAGGCGTACCCGCAGTGGGGCAGCGAGGTGGAACGCAGGGACGCAGCTCGGGGGGCTCTCTTTGGGAGGCGGCCCGTAGCGGGGTCTGTGTGTGCTGTGCAACACTTACCTGGTTCCACGGTCGGACAGGGGGTGCAGGAGAGGCTTGGGTGCCCATCTCGAACTGCGCGCTGCTGTCCGCTGGCGACAGAAGAGGTGGATGAGAGTGGAGAGGTTTTGCTCCTCCCACTACTCTCTGAGCCCTCTTCGGACCCGGAGATAATAGAAACTGCTCTTTTATTGGAAATTTGGGTACCGCTGGCTGTTGGGGCGGAACAGAAAGAAAAGGGAACAAAGGATTTACCACCCGGCCCTCCTCCGGGGGAAGGAGCGGTGCAGTCACCATCTCCTAAAGAGCAGTCCCAATCATCTCCGGGTCGCCCGTCCTAGGGCCTCTTGCTCTTGGCTTTGCCGCCCCTCTTGGCGGGGGCCTGGACGGGCTGGGGACCCCGCTTACGACTGGCTCCATGGCGCCGCTTGGGTGGAGGCTGATGCTGCGGCGCGGGAGCGGGGGCAGCCGCAGGGGGTCGCCCTCGGCGACGAGCAGGCTGAGGTGCTGCCGGCAGCAGAGTGGATGCAACAGCGGACCGCCGTGGCAGGATGTGACTGATCGCCTCAGACTGCTTCTGTACAGCCGAGAACTGCTGGGCGAAGTTCTCGACCGCATCGCCAAAGAGGCCGGTCTGGGACACGGGGGAATTAAGGAACCTGACCTTGTCGGTATCCCTCATGTCGGCCAGACACAGCCAAAGATGGCGTTCCTGGACCACCAAAGTGGACATCGCACGACCCACTGACCGCGCCGTAACCTTCGTCCCCCGAAGCGCGAGGTCCATCGCAGCACGAAGTTCCTGAAGAACTTGTGGATCATGACCACCCTCGTGCAGGTCTCTCAGTGCCTTGGCCTGATGGACCTGCAACAACGCCATAGCGTGTAAGGTGGAAGCGGCTTCCCCACAGGCCTTTTAAGCCTTGCCGGTAAGGTCCGACGAGTGCTTACAGGCCTGGGAAGGGAGAGACGGCTCCCCTCGCCAGGTGGAGTTAGGGCACAGCTGCATAGCAATGGCCCGCTCCACAGGGGGGATGTGCGTGTAACCCTTAGCCACACCGCCATCAAGGGTGGTGATGGAGGAGGACCCACCGGCACGGTTTCAGGCAGTAAAAGGTGCCTTCCACGTACCAGTGAGCTCTTCATGCACCTCCGGGAAGAAAGGAACCAGGGTGGGTGGCTGAGAACCAGCTCGTGCCACCCCGAGAAACCAATCGTCCAGCCTCGAGGGCTCAGGACACGGTGGAGGATTCCACACGAGCCCGACCCTGTTTGCGGCCCGGGAAAGCATAGCCATCATTTCCGAATCCGTATCGGGCACAGCCACCGTACCCAAAGGAGGCAACTGCGCCGACACGTCAGCTCCGGAAAAATCTGACTCACCCTCCGATGCAGCTATCGACATCCGGTCATCGGGAGGAGCGCCGAAGGACACAGATGGTGCACACCTTTGAGATGGCCCACCGCGCTCCCCCGACAGCTCTACTGGCTGCGGAGTGCAGGAGGAAGTGAGGGTTCCTAGGGGTTGGTTCCCCGAAGGAAGCGCACTCACTGTGATCCTCAGATCACCAGTGCCACCGCTCGCAGCAACCCTCTGAGGAGGATTGGAACGAGGCAGCGGCACTGGGACTCCGCCCCTTTGCAGGAGCTGGAGTCTCGACCGCAACTCCGAGATGGTCATCTTCCCACAATGGGTACATGACTCATCCACAAACGCTGCCTCAGCGCGCGCTAAGCCCAGACACGCGATGCAGCGCTCGTGACCATCCCCCGGTGCCACGTAACGACCGCATCCAGAAACACACTAGTAGAATGTCATCTTTAAAAAGACGCAAGCTCTACTTGTGTAAGCTCTTTTAGGGACTTGCTCTTTTAATCAGTGCTGAAGCACGCAGGGGAACGGCCGCAGCAACACAGACAGGGATTTGTGCAGCCTGTTGTGTGCTCTCTCTCTCTCGCCGCTCTCTACCAGCTGTAAAAACAGCTTTTACGTGCTCTTAAGCGCACCGTTTTACCAGCCGTTAGAACGGCCCTTTCAGCTCTTTCTGCTCCAAAAAAAAGGCAAAAAAAAGAGAAGAAAAGGAACAGAGAGACTTGACCCCGCTACTGTGCTGTACACCTGCACGTCCAAAGAGATCGTCCAAAGAGACTCCTTTTAGACTTCTTAGCAGAGAACAAATGGTTCGGCTCCGAAGCGAAAAGCTGAAGATGCAACGCACCTGCTGCTCATTATATACCTGCGCTGCGAGGTGAGCAGCTGCTGCATATGATTGCTTGCCAATGTGCATTGGCTCGTTTTAGTTACACTCGAAGCAGATTGGCCTCTCTAGCGAGATTCCTATTCGTCGGTCAGTCCAACGTACGTCGAACGTGACCGACTGAATGGGAACAAGAACCGCATGTGAACCAGTATCAAGAACTTGCAAAAGGTCATTGCTAACTTTCAACAATGCAGTTTCTGTGCTGTGCAGGGATCCAAAACCCGACTGGAAAGTATCCAAAACATTGGACATACTGATCTAGGAATCCAACTGACTGTAAACAACTCTCTCTAATAGTTTTGAGATAAAAGGCAATTTGGAAATAGGTCTAAAATTACTGAGGATAGATGGATCAAGATGAGGTTTCTTAAGCAGAGGGTGGACCACACCATGTTTGAAACTCGCTGGTACAAATTCCATTTGCTAAAGAATTATTTATGATGGCTGTTACGGCCGGACTCAAGGTTGCATATGATGGAAGAGCGACCTTTTGTGGTGAATGAACGGAAGTACATAAACCGGATTCGTGACAGAGCCACCCCCCCCAAGGAACGCTCCTATCTCAATATAATCCAGGAGGGTGGTGGAGCGGAGGTGGAACAGGGGGAGGGAAGGAGGGCCAGGTCCATGTGGAAGTGGTGAGACAGGGGGCTGAAGCAGGGCCGGCAGGACAGAGCACCAAGGTGGAGCAGAAAACCAGAGTAAAACCGACAGAGCAGGGAGTCAGTGCAGAGCCAGAGGCCAGGACAGGGCCGACAGAGCAGTGGCCCACCAGGGTGGAGCAGACGGAACAGGAGTCCACCAGGGCGGAGCAAATGGAACAGGAGCCCACCAGGGCGGAGAAGACGGGACAGAAGCCCACCAGGGCAGACCAGATGGAACAGGAGCCCACCAGGGCAGAGCGGACGGGACTGGAGCCCACCAGGGCAGAGCTAAAGATCTCCACGGCAGAGCAGGTGGAGCAGAAGACCACCAGACTGGAGCAGAAGACCAACACGGCGGAGCAGACGGAGCAGAAGACCACCAGACCTGAGCAGAAGACCACCACGGTGGAGCAGAAGACCACCAGACCGGAGCAGAAGACCAACACGGCGGAGCAGAAGACCACCAGACCTGAGCATTAGACCACCATGGCGGAGCAGACGAAGCAGAAGACCACCAGACCAGAGCAGAAGGAACTGTAGACTATGGCAGGTACTAGGACCTAGGGAACACTGAGACACACGAGACAGACAGAGCATTTTTGGCCCCAAGAGCCAAGGCAGGGAACATAAATAGTTAATATATAGTTTCCCTGGTGACAACTGAACAGGCAGGTAGTTCATAAACAGACTCACTGATAGACACTGAACATGCAAACAATTCAAAATCAGGATCACATGCTGACAATTCAATTCACTGACTGGAAAGACAGATAATTCAGAATCCAATTTGAGTGCAGAATTTAAACCAACAGACAGTCCACAATTGGGTGCTGCGTAACACGTCCTGCCGCAAGTCCCTTCAACGGATAGTGAGAGCAGCTGAGAAGATCGTTGGTGTCTCTCTCCCCTCCCTCCAGGACATCTACAGCACCCGTCTCACCCGCAAAGCCCTCTGCATTGCAGGTGATCCTATCCACCCGATGCACAGCTTCTTCAATCTGCTACCATCAGGGAGGAGACTGCGGAGTCTCCAGGCCAGGACCAACAGACTGAAGGACAGCTTCATCCATCAGGCTGTCAGGAAGCTGAACTCCCTCCCATCCTTGCCCCCCCTCCCCTCTCTTACACCACGCACCACTGAACTCTGACCCCCCCCCCCCCCCCCCCCCACCACCACCACCACCACCACCACCACCACCCCCCCCCCACACACACACACACACACACACACACACACACACACACACACATACACACACATACACACACACTGTGACCAGCACCAGTCACTTTGTACAGCATTGGACTGACCTCATTCAACTACCTCTTCTGACAGTCTGTATAAAGACTGCTCTCTTTTTGTCACTTTAAGTAGAATAGACTTAATAAGCTCTTTGCACTACACCATTCATATTCTGCACTGTTTGTTTATTTCACTGGTTTGCACTCTATCTACCATGTGCCTTATGCCACTTTATCTATTTTTTATTATTATTATTATTATTATTTTAATTTTTTTCTACATGTCCTTATTTGTATATTTGTTATAGTTGCATTTTGTATATGTATGTATATATATATATATATATTAGAGAAGCAACATAATATCTGTGTTTAACTGAATTAAAGCGCTGCTCCTCTCTGCCGCGCGCTGTACAGAAACGGTGTTTTAACTGAATTAAAGCACTGCTCCTCTCTGCCGCGCGCTGTACAGAAACTGCGCGGCAGAGAGGAGTTTCTGTACAGCACGCGGCAGAGAGGAGCAGCGCTTTAATTCAGTTAAACACAGATATTATGTTGCTTCTCTAATTTAACATGCAAGTATAGCCGAAATCACAGCATAGCTATTATCTTTATCTTATGTGTATTTGATTTCATCAGACAACGGCACGATTATAAATCAGGATTTTTGTGCAGATTAACATCTTGGACGGGAGAGCTGGTTATGTAGTCCTAATGGGTCGCGTTTCAGTCACTATTTCATATTCATTCCGTTGTCTGACAACAGAAACAATAAAATATACCAATGAAAACAGTTTTATTGAGAATTTAGCTTCATAAAAATACAGTATGTGGGCAAAGATAGGGAAACAAATGTAATAATAAATAATAATTGTACATTTTGCATTTTCAGAAGAGCTGCCCTGTCGTGCAAAAATGTAAACATGTTTGTGTAAGTAAATTGCTCAGTGCAAAGAAAGAGAAGTAATGGGAACCTGGAATTTCTTTTTTCATGTGTCTAATAGACATGAACAAGTTCTTTGAAAAACATCTATGACCTTTGAAACATGTCTATTCTTCATGCTTTATGTTGACTATGGTTTCAGTAATAATAAACATACACTATATTGCCAAAAGTATTGGGTCGACTCGCCCCCTTCTAATGAACAGGTTTGACTACTTTAGTCATTTCTATGAGTACAAATCTTAATGTTAAAGTGTATAATGATATTCTAGGAAATTTTGTGCTTCTAATATTATAGCAACAGTTTGGACAGGACCCTTTTCTATTCTAACATGACAATGCCTCTGTGTATAAGGCAAGGTTCAAAAAGAAAATGATTAATTCAGTCAGTGTGGAAGAACTTGACTGGTCTGCATAAAACCAAGTCCTAACCCCAGTCCTAATCCCAGTCACCACTTGACGCCATCTGACGTCCCCTCAAGAATTTCACGTATAAACATATAGTTCGTCTTCGTGATGATGCCATATACAGTTTTGGGTGTTTCATTTTTCATTTTATGAAAGTTTCAAGTGCAGTTAATTATTTTCGTGCATACAGACGACGGCGGTGTTGAAGCTCTTTTATTTGCCGTCAAACAGCTGATCACTGTAGTGTGTGTGTCCTGTCGCAAAATGCGGCGAAAAGTCCTACACGACGGTAATAGTTTGATTAAGGTGTTTACATGTCTGTACCGCACTTCAATAATGCGACTAAAATAGGAATACTCCACATGTCTTAATTAGATTTGTGTTTACTTTGATTATGACTTTAGCCAGATTAAGGTAATCAAAAATCTCTGTTTAAATGGTAGACTCTTAATCAGAGTATTGTCTTAATCGTATTAAAATCTGATTATTGATGTCCATGTAAACGTAGTCAATGACTAAAACAGGACAGACAGAAAGTTCATCAGACACATTACTTAGAATGGAACAGACAGATGGCTCGACATCAGACACATTTGGAGAAACAGCACGGGCAGATAGTTCATGAGTGGTTATATTGTCAGTGACAGGGTTAACGGGGCAGACATTGAGTGGTCGTTTCATACCGGGGTTCATGACAGGCAGGATTGAAAGTTCCAAAGCAGACCTTTGGGCTATGACAGACAGGGTTCATGGGTGACCTCTTTGGGCATGATATGGCGACTAGGGCATACAAGAAATTTGTTTGTGGTATCTGGGGTCATGACAGGGTTAACAAGGTTTACAGAAAGTTCATTTACAGCTTCCATGGCTGTGACAGACAGGGATGAGGATTCACGAATGGGCCCTATAGGCGCAACGCAGCGGTCAAGAAGTTCACCAATAACCTCTTTGGTTGTGACTGACGGGACTAATAGTTCAAAGGCAGCCTCTTCGGCTGGGTCAGGACAGGACAATGGTTCATAATTGGCCTCCATGGCAGGCTGAGGACAGGATGAGAGTTCAAAACCAGTCGCCTCGGCTGGACAACAGTTCATAGGTCGTGACATGAGCAAAGGAAGGTTCATTATTGGCCTCTGTGGCCAGTTTGGGGCAGGACAAGTGTTCATAACCTGATTTCACAGAGATTGTCACTGGGCGCCACCATCTCAGGAGGTTCTGCAGCCTGTGCCGCCACCGCTGAAGAGACTGCAGTGGACACCATGACCAATATGATGAAAGAGCGACCTCTTGTGGTGAATGAACGGAAGTTCATAAACCGGATTCGTGACACATATGCTCACTGTTCTGGAGCTTCTGGACTTTTAGTTGGTAATATGGCAAAATTATATTAATTACTTAATGATAATTAGTTTGAAATGCATTACTTCAGTATCAATTAGTTAACCCACAAAAACCGAGACAGCCGCCCGCGGCTAAAAATAACTATAGTTCATAAATGATTAATAACTTTTGAACCGCTAATCCTATCTGAATGCTTTAAAAAGTGTCGTAAAGCAGAGATTCTCAAATCATGCCCAAAAAAATTTCTAGGTCTTTAAGGGTTAATGATATTTTATTATAATATTAATCAGTTATTTGATATTTTATTTTATCACAATTGTTATTTCTTTGAAACTCATTAACCTGTTAACCTGCACCAGGACGCGGGCGCACTGAGAGCTCTTTGTTTGCACACGTCATTGTTTTCAAACAGATAAAGTAAAACAGGACAAAATGAATCTTGACAAACTATATATCATTTTGAAGGTCTAAGCCTCTAGCATCGACGACAGATCGCTGTTTTTCGATAGAAAGCTAATACGGAATGTATTTGCTAAATTTGTGTAAGCAGTACACCAAAACATGTAGAAAAAACCCCCGCAGTACATACCATATTCATCCTGATAACGACTCTCAAACGTATCCACTGCTGTAAATCCTGGTTTAGTGTGAAAGATAAGAGTCCACGGAACAACTTTCCATCGAGCACTTTTAGTCCAAAGAAACAACAACGTTGTAATTTAGATCGATAATCCTTTGTTTACATCTCATCTCTTGAGGGAGAGTTATTGTTTGTGTCCGTTATGGAACAGATTACGCTCAAAAACAGCGTCTTGGTGGTAAAAAAAACAGCATGATTTTGTAGCAGACAATGTCCCAAACAGAATGAAATCATCCAAAAAAAAAAAAGTCAAAGATACACGGAAGATTGATTATTTGAATTCTGGCGCTCCCTCGCGACGGCGCGTGACGCACGCTGTGACGCACCTGTCATCTGATGGGGCGTAACTTAGCGATCTTTATAGCACAAATAAACATTTCTTTTTTTTCTTCTTCAGCAGTTTTCATATATGTTTGCGTGTTTTGTGGAGAATGTGCCTGTATCAGTATGATTAACATCTCTATGGCTGATAATCAGCATGTAATTACTGACTGTTCACAGATATCAGTGTGAATGCAGTCTATATAAAAGGCCATTATAATGTGAATATTGACTATATTGGGCAGCCATCAGTGTGATTAGCATCTGTATGAATGATCGTCAGCATGTGATTACCTAATGTATGAGCAGGAAAGCATCTGAATGTCAGGAAATCAGTATGTAATTAAGTTATTTTTTTTTATTATTATTGTTTTTTTTTCATCACTCAAAAATTATTATTATGGTATTATTCTAGTGCTCAAATAAATCACTGATACGATGTCTAAGATTCTGTATACAGTTTTATAATTGAAAAACTGCAGTGGCATGTATAATGACTAAATAGTTTGTAGTAGAACTCTTCAATAATTTGGTAAATATTTTTCCTCAAACGGGGGGGGGGGCTAGAAAAATGTCTGCAGGAATCTCATTCTTCATGGTATCTTCTTCAGATTTGAAATATAAACTCATGAGACATGTGACTTTCAACCCATTACTTTTCTGGATTGCTCCAGGACTGATTTCATGTATTTTTATATGAAATAAAAAAAAATTCAGTGTGGTACAATTTTTATCAAGGCACTTCAGTGTCTATAACTTTTTATATTTTTGAGCATCATCAACTCTGGATGATGGATAGTAAAGGCCAAAGGGTCTTCTTTCCAAAGACACCACAATTGTGTGTGTGGCACACTGAAGTCAGGAGCTGTTACCATTTTAAGTTAGTTAGTCATTTTCAGCTGTGATTCCCAATATGGGGGGTGCAGGTTAACAGGTTAATGGCTTTGTCAAATTGTCATCAAATGTGCCCATGTTTTCATGTATGAAATGGAATGAAAAAAATATATATTTCTGAATAAATGTTAAAATGGTGTTCAGTATCTATACTGTCATCCATGTGTTTACACATTTTTATTATAAAATAATTGAAATCAGTGCACAAAGTCAGATCAAACTGTGGTATTTTTTTTATTTGGTCCTCCTGTAAAGTTGGTGAAATGTCACTTATGCCTCTCTGGTCCTCACCCCTCGATATGAAATGGAATGAAACATTGGAGCCAAAAAAGGCGTATGTGACTTTTTTTTAATTAAAAAAAAATGTAGCATTTTTTTTCCTGAATAAATGTTAAAATAGTGTTCAATATGTATGCTGTCGTCCATATGAGTACACATTTTTATTATAAAAGATTGAAATCAGTACACAAAGTCAGATCAAACTATGGTAAATTTTTGTTTTGGCCCTCCTGTAAAGCTGGTTCCCTATCTGTCAGTCACTACGAGTTATGTCGTGACAACATAGGGGATTTACTTGGAAGCCCCAATCATCTCTGACTAAGAGAAAACGCCAATGAATATTGGCTAGTGGATTTTGCATACCTGAGCCACTCCCCGTGCACACGGGTATAAATAGGCGACAGGTGCATCCACTCATCAGATTTTTGCTTCAGAGCCAAGTGGATGAACGTGTTGATCTCCACAAAGCCATTCATCATCTGTCTGGAAGCTGTTCTGGTTGGTGTTACGGTGCGAACAGCGGTGTCCCTGTCTGCAGCGATTCCCCTGGGCACTTCAACTAAAAGAGCAGATTTCCTAAAAGAGCAAAAATCACGGTCAGTTCACGTCTTTTTAACCCTAATGGGACGGCTGTATCGCCGGCGATACCAACTCGTTTTTTTTAAGACCAGTGCAAAAGACATTAAAAATACTCTGTCGATTTTGGTCGTACAGATAAGTGTTATACATCAATTAAAACTTTGAAGTGTCTATTTTTTTTGTACACTCACGAATACAACAAAACTTTGTGGTTTTGGAAAAAAAAGAAAACAAACAGGATGCGCTCTTTGTCTTCTCCATCTCCGCGAGCTGCTCTTTGAAATACGTCACTAAAATGAAGTGTAACTCAGCGAAAACTCAACACACGGACATGGGAGTTATATCTATAGAAAGCTGGAAGTGTCTACTTTGAAATGAAGTAAGTCTTATTGAAAACAAACATTCTGTGATGAAGTAATCCGTATGAAACCAACACTATGTTCAGTCTATCCCGTCTAACTCATTATTTCTAATGCGATCCCGCCCCCTCGCGTTCATATGTAAATAACCACGTGTGCCGCGTGCTCATGTAGACGCCCAACAACAAACAAAGCCAGATCGTTCCTCGCGGCTAACATTACTGTTCGTTTCTGGAAGAAGACACGCTGAATAAAAGCTGGATTTGCCTCAAAATAAGAGCAAGAGTTCATCCAGAAGAGAAGAGCGATCTGATGAGTAAGTAATGTTTCTTGTTTTGCATTGTGTTATTGTGACTCAAACTTGAACGCGTTTATTTTTTTTCCCAAACGACTACATGATGCATGCTACAATGTTTAGAAAAATGTTTAATGTTCACAAATGGATTTAATAGCATGCTAAACGATAATAATTAGTTTCTCAGATATAAAATATCCTTTTTTTATAGTACAAAGTACATCTTTTGTAGTACAAAGCCATACATACTAGGCTATATAACTACAAAATCATAGTTCGTTTTTTCTAAACAATAATAATTAGTTTCTCAGATATAAAATGTATTTTTTTTTGTTTACAATAGTACAAAGCATGCGTGAGTCTATGGATACGGAATCATAACAGCTACTATAAAATCATACATACTAGGTTATATGAGTTATATGGTATCAGTGTGCACAATAATGTGTCTTTGACCATCATTATGTATGTTTTGATTATACGTTGTTGTAAATAAAATACAAATAATTAAAAAAAACATTTGTTCAATCTCCTCACATTCTCTCTTACCTGCCTCAAAGTCACAGTCACACTGATGGGCCATTAGCAGCCTTTAGGGGAGGGCCCTTTGTGTCTCAGGTGAGAATCACTTAATATTCAAGGACATTGTCACTCCCTCGCATATAGGCTTTCAATCACAAAACATGTCTTAAAAAATGTATCAATATATTGTTTTCTGTAAATGAGTAAGCAGAATGATTCTCACTTAAATGTGAAGTAAATATTCTAGCCTACAAGACTGATTACTCTAAAGTCTTATTCAGGACTATTTAGTGTGGGTTTTATGGCCTTATTTCAGCTAAATTTTTCCCCCCAAAACTTACTAACCACGCATAATATTTTTTTTCTAAAAAAAATGCAAACATGTACATCCATCTTGGTCACATAATATTGTAGCAAAGTTTGTGCTGAATACAAAAACAAATACATGTTGGTCAATAGTATGTTATAAGTAGCTGAAATAAGCATAAATATCAGGACATGTCAAAACATCTCAAGGGCCCCAAAATCACCTCAGACCCCAGAGGGTTAAAGACGCTGTTCCGGCCGTGCCCTCTTGGTTGCGGTCGTTTCCTATTCTCTGTCGACAGCCACGATCGTTGTCTTCAGTGTCTGGGCATCCAGCGCGCTGAAGCTGCGTTCGTGGATGGTTTATGCGTTCGTTCTGAGCGTGTAACCATGGCAGCGCTGCGATCACACCTCTCTCTCCTCACGGGAATGGGAGGGGCTCCCTCTGTCACTACCCGCGCTGGCTTCTCTGCCACAAGCAGAGAACTATCGGCTAGTGCTCTGGGCGATCTGAGGGTTACAGTGAGAGCTTTCTGCCGGGCCAGTCCCCACGGACCTTTCACTTCTCCCGCAGCAGCTGTTCTGTGCGGCTCCCAGGTGATTCTATTGTGCCGTCTCACGGCGTGCCCAGCGTTTCATTCGGTGTGCCGACAGAGGATCAGGTGTCAATCGCGGCATCGGGGGATGGGCAATCGTCCTCTGAGGATGAAGATTCAGCGGAGCTGCACCCCTCAGGTGTCGCGGCCGCTGCTGAATCGGACCCAGAGTTGACGGCTGTGCTTTCCCGGGCAGCCGCGAGATCGGGGCTGGAGGCGTGCACACCTCCTAGTCCCGAGCCCTCGCGGCGAGATGATTAGCTCCTCGGCACGGGCCGTGGCTCGCGACCACACCCTGCCCTGGTTCCTTTCTTCCCGGAAGTGCACGAAGAGCTGATGAAGTTGTGGACGGCCCCTTTTTACGGCCAGAAGCGGCTCGTCTGCCTCCTCCATCCTCGCTACCCTCGATGGCGGGGCGGCTAGGGGGTACGTTGACATTCCCCAGGTGGAGAGTGCGGTTGCAGTGCACTTGTGCCTGCAAAACGCCGCCACTTGGAGGAATTGTCCTCTTCTCCCGTCCAAAGCCTGTAAACTGACGGCCACTCTCGCGGCCAAAGCTTACAGTGCTGCATGCCATGGCTATCCTGCGAGTACACCAAGCCAAGGCATTAAATGCACGAGGGTAGTACCAACCCGAGGTTGAAGCAGGAACTGCGCTCAGCGACTGAACTCTGAGGGAAGTCGCAGCGCAGTCCCTCTGGAAGGCGATGTCCACACTTGTGGTCCAAGAGCGCCGTCTATGGCTCAGCCTTGCTGAGAGGAGCGATGTCGACAAAGTGAGCTTTCTCGATGCTCTCGTCTCCCAGGCTTGACTGCTCTGCGATATTGTCGAGGACTGTGCCCAGCAGTTCTCGGCAGTACAGAAGCAGGCCGAGGCTATCCAACACATCTTGCCCCGGTGTGATGCACTGCTCCGCCGCAGAGCAAGCCCCAGACTGCTTGTCGCCGTGGGCGCCCTCCTGTGTCCTCTAGAGCTGCTCCGCCCCGTGCTGAATCGTAGGCCGGCGCGTCGAGCCTCTCGCAGGAGCGCGGCACCCCCTGTGTTCCAGCTGGCCCTGATATCGTCCAGAGAGGCGATAAAGTGGCCCTGACACAGGCAACCCAGAGATGTGGGAAGCTGCTTGATCTCAGGAGATGGCGAGGACAGCGCCACTCCTTCCCCCGAAGGAAGGCAGGGGGAGAATCATTCATTCTGTTCTCCCCCTGCCCACATTGTACCCACATTGTCAAAGAAAGAGCAAATTCCCTTTCATCCGAGTTTTCAGGCTCGCGGGCTGACAGTGTGCGACGCACTGCCTCTTC
Source organism: Schizothorax lantsangensis (assembly GCA_027422415.1). Lineage (NCBI taxonomy): Eukaryota > Metazoa > Chordata > Actinopteri > Cypriniformes > Cyprinidae > Schizothorax > Schizothorax lantsangensis. The sequence goes on along the minus strand of JAPDDO010000176.1, from coordinate 61,440 downwards.
ACTCTCGCCCGCGACCCATCTTGCCAGCGGCCAAGAGAGTGCGGTTGGGGGACGGCAGGGCCTCCCCACGCGCCTCTAGCCAGTCCCTACAGGGACTCAGGGAGTTCTGCGAGGATGAGTCAGAACGCAGGGCCTTCTGTACTATCCAGCCTAACTCCCATTCGCTGCACCACTGCGGGTACGTCGATTGTGCCGTTGGAGCCACTTGCACGGCATCTGGAGGCGTGGCTTGCGCTGCCCAGCCCGTCTCGTTGGCTCACGCACACAATTCGACTCGGCTACGCGATTCAGTTCGCCAGGCGACCTCCCAAGTTCAGCGGCGTACTCAAGACTGCGTTGGCAGCTCAGAACGTTCCTGTCTTGTGCGGGGAGATTGCTGTCCTCCTGGCAAAGGATGCAATCGAGCCGGTCCCTCCAGCCGAGATGAGGCAGGGGTTTTACAGCCCTTACTTCATCGTACCCAAGAAAGACGGTGGTCTTCGACCAATCCTGGATTGCGACTCCTGAACCGGGCCCTGCACAGGCTCCCATTCAAGATGTTAATGCACAGACGCATGATCAAATGCATACAGCCCCTGGATTGGTTTGCAGCGATCGACCTGAAGGATGCTTACTTGCATGTTTCGATCCTTCTGCGACACAGACCGTTCCTACGGTTTGCGTCCGAGGGTCGGGCATGGCAGTACAGGGTCCTCCCCTTCGGGCTCTCCCTGTCCCCCCGTGTCTTCACGAAGGTCGCGGAGGGCGCCCTTGCCCCGTTATTGGAAGTGCGCATCAGGATCCTCAACTGTCTCGAGCATGGCCTGTGCGCGAGAACAGTTGTGCAATCACAGGGAACTGGTGCTTCGGCACCTCAGCCAGTTGGGGCTTCGGTTCAACTGGGAAAAGAGCAAGCTCTCCCCTGAGCAGAGAATCTCTTTTCTTGGTGTGAAGTAGACTCGGTGAGTATGACGGCGCGCCTCACGGGAGAGCGCGCCCAATCAGTGCTGAACTGCCTGAGTTCCTTCAGAGGCAGGACTGTGGTTCCGCTGAAACTGTTTCAGAGGCTCCTGGGGCATATGGCATCCGCAGCTGCAGTCACGCCGCTCGGACCATATGAGACCACTTCAGCACTGGTTGCAGTCCCGAGGTGGGCATGGCGCCGCGGTGCACTTCGGGTGAACATCACACAGGAGTGTCGCCGCTCCTTCAGCCCCTGGACGGACCTTGCCTTTCTACGGGCCGGGGTGCCCTTAGAACAAGTGTCTCGGCATGTTGTTGTCACAACAGATGCCTCCAGCATGGGCTGGGGCGCTACATGCAACGGGCAGGCAGCCTCAGGGCTCTGGACGGGGCCTCGACTGCTTTGGCAAAACAACTGCCTAGAGCTGCTAGCAGTGCATCTAGCCTTGCGGCAGTTTCGGCCACTGCTGTTAGGCAAGCATGTGTTGGTCCGTACGGACAACACTGCAGCTGTGTTGTACATCAACCGGATAGGGGGTGTACGATCACGCCGCATGTCACAGCTCGCCCGCCATCTTCTCCTCTGGAGTCACACGCGGCTCAAGTCGCTGCGCGCTGTCCATATTCCGGGGGAGCTCAATCGTGCGGCCAATGCGCTCTCACGACAGCTCACTTCCCCAGAGAATGGCGACTCCATCCCGAGATGATCCGGCTGATCTGGATTCGATTCGGGGAAGCTCAGGTAGACCTGTTTGCTTCCCGCGAGTCCTCCCACTGCCAGCTGTATTTCTCCCTGACCGAGGGCACCCTCGGCATGGACGCGCTGGCACACAGCTGGCCTCGGGCTCTATGCAAGTATGCATTTCCCCCAGTGAGCCTGCTCGCACAGACACTGTGCAAAGTCAGGGAGGACGAGGAGCAGGTCCTGCTGGTCGCGCCGTTTTGGCCCACCCGGACCTGGTTTCCCGAACTCATTCTCCTCGCGTCAGCCCCTCCCTGGACCATTCCTCTGAGGAAGGACCTCCTTTCTCAGGGACTCGGCACCATTTGGCATCCGCGTCCAGACCTGTGGAACCTCCATGTGTGGCTCCTTGATGGGACGCGGCAGACTTGAGTGGTCTCCCACAGGCGGTGGTAGAGACCATCACTCAGGCTAGAGCTCCTTCTACAAGGCAAGCCTATGCACTGAAGTGGAGTCTGTTCGCAAACTGGTGTTCTTCTCACCGCAAAGACCCCCGAAGATGCACGATTGGAGTAGTGCTTTCTTTCCTGCAAGAAAGGTTGGAGCGTAGGCTGTCACCCTCCACCTTGAAAGTGTATGTGGCCGCTATCGCGGCCCATCACGATGCAGTGGACGGCCGGTCCCTGGGAAAGCATGATCTCATCGTGAGGTTCCTGAGGGGTGCCAGGAGGTTGAATCCCCCTAGGCCACCCCTGATGCCCTCCTGGGACCTCTCTATCGTCCTGGCTGGACTTCAGAGGGGTCCCCTTGAGCCGCTGGACTCAGTTGAGCTGAAATACCTGTCGGCTAAGACAGCGCTCCTGACCGCTCTCACTTCCATCAAGAGGGTCAGGGACCTCCAAGCATTTTCGGTGAGTGAAGAGTGCCTTGTGTTTGGGCCGGACTGCTTTCACGTTGTCCTGAGACCCCGGCCTGGATACGTGCCCAAGGTTCCCACCACGCCCTTCCGCGATCAGGTGGTGAACCTGCAAGCACTGCCTTCGGAGGAGGCAGACCCAGCCTTGGCGTTGCAGTGTCCCGTAAGAGCATTGCGCATATACGTGGACTGCACCCGGAGCTTCAGAAGCTCTGAGCAGCTCTTTGTCTGTTACGGAGGTCAGCAGAAAGGGAAGGCTGTCTCCAAGCAGAGGTTGACCCACTGGATAGTGGATGGCATCGCCTTGGCGTACCAATCCCAAGGCGAGCCGTGCCCCATGGGGGTGAGGGCTCACTCCACATGGAGCGTTGCCTCCTCCTATGCGTTGGCGCACGGCGCTTCTCTGGCAGACATCTGTAGAGCTGCGGGCTGGGCGACACCGAACACCTTCGCGAGATTCTACAGTCTCCGCGTTGAGCCAGTTTCTTCCCGTGTGTTGGGTAACAGGTAAGTGGCGGGAAGAACTGGCCGGTGTCACACTTGCTGCGCCATTCCCCCTCACCCGGGGATACGAGCGCCTGTTTTCTCCTCCAGTTCAGTTCCCCGGACGGCGAACCCTGGTGGAGTTCCTCCAGCACCCCCGGCAGTCAGACTGGACGGAGCAGTCTGACGCCAGGCCCAGTACTTGTGCTAGCTCGCCCGGGTCTTCGGTCAGCCCCTGTACTCGGCTAGGTGTCCGTATGGCTTGATTCCCTTCGGGTAATCCCATACGTGTATTCGTCCACGGTAAGGTTTCCCTCACGGTAAACCCGTGTCTTCCCTTTGACAGAGATCTCTGTCAGGCCCTGCTGACAGCCCTCCTCCCTACTCCTAGGCAGCAGCGGCTCCAGCAGCGATGTACTCAGTGGTCCCTGCGGGCACCAAGGTTAGAGAATTTGCGCTGGGGCGACAGGAAGGTTGCGACCTTTCGCATGGCATTTGTCTGTCACGCGCTTGCTTGTCAGCATCTGCATGCCACAAGGTCGTGACGGGGTTCAGGTTGTGGCACTTTCCATAGGACCCCTATGTCATCACGACATAACTCGTAGTGACCGACAGATAGGGAACGTCTCGGTTACGTACGTAACCCTCGTTCCCTGATGGAGGGAACGGAGACGTTATGTCCCCATGCCACAATCTTGAACCATCGCTGGGTGCCAGGGACACGTTCTCGGCTCCTCAGCGTAAAACCTGATGAGTGGATGCACCTGTCGCCTATTTATACCCGTGTGCACGGGGAGTGGCTCAGGTATGCAAAATCCACTAGCCAATATTCATTGGCGTTTTCTCTTAGTCAGAGATGATTGGGCTTCCAAGTAAATCCCCTATGTCGTCACGACATAACGTCTCCATTCCCTCCATCAGGGAACGAGGGTTACGTACGTAACCAAGATGTTCTCACCCCTTGATTTACATTATTGAAAAAACAAATCCACATAGTTTTATACATACTTTGGACTATGGGGGTGCCGTTATTCCAGTGACGTCAAATGGTTGCTCTCGGTGAGCTACTTGTGTTAACCTGTTAACCTGCACCCCCCATATTGGGAATCACAGCTGAAAATGACTAACTAACTTAAAATGGTAACAGCTCCTGACTTCAGTGTGCCACACACACAATTGTGGTGTCTTTGGAAAGAAGACCCTTTGGCCTTTACTATCCATCATCCAGAGTTGATAATGCTCAAAAATATAAAAAGTTATAGACACTGAAGTGCCTTGATAAAAATTGTACCACACTGAATTTTTTTTTATTTCATATAAAAATACATGAAATCAGTCCTGAAGCAATCCAGAAAAGTAATGGGTTGAAAGTCACATGTCTCATGAGTTTATATTTCAAATCTGAAGAAGATACCATGAAGAATGAGATTCCTGCAGACATTTTTCTAGCCCCCCCACCCCCCCCCCCCCCCCCGTTTGAGGAAAAATATTTACCAAATTATTGAAGAGTTCTACTACAAACTATTTAGTCTTTATACATGCCACTGCAGTTTTTCAATTATAAAACTGTATACAGAATCTTAGAAATCGTATCAGTGATTTATTTGAGCACTAGAATAATACCATAATAATAATTTTTGAGTGATGAAAAAAAAACAATAATAATAAAAAATAATAACTTAATTACATACTGATTTCCTGACATTCAGATGCTCTCCTGCTCATACATTAGGTAATCACATGCTGACGATCATTCATACAGATGCTAATCCTACTGATGGCTGCCCAATATAGTCAATATTCACATTATAATGGCCTTTTATATAGACTGCATTCACACTGATATCTGTGAACAGTCAGTAATTACATGCTGATTATCAGCCATAGAGATGTTAATCACACAGATACAGGCACATTCTCCACAAAACACGCAAACATATATGAAAACTGCTGAAGAAGAAAAAAAAGAAATGTTTTTTGTGCTAAAAATATCGCTAAGTTACGCCCCCATCAGATGACAGGTGCGTCACAGCGTGCGTCATGCGCCGTCGCGAGGGAGCGCCAGAATTCAAATAAACAATCTTCCGTGTATCTTTCACTTTTTTTTTTTTGGATGATTTCATTCTGTTTGGGACATTGTCTGCTACAAAATCATGCTGTATTTTTTACCACCAAGACGCTGTTTTTGAGCGTAATTTGTTCCATAACGGACACAAACAATAACTCTCCCTCAAGAGATGAGACGTAAACAAAGGATTAACGATCTAAATTACAGCGTTGTTGTTTCTTTGGACTAAAAGTGCTCGATGGAATGTTGTTCACTGGACCCTTATCTCTCAAATGAAACCAGGATTTACAGCAGTGGATACGTTTGAGAGTCGTTATCAGGATGAATATGGTATGTACTGCGGGGATTTTTCTACATGTTTTGATGTGTACTGCTTACACAAATTTAGCAAATACATTCCGTATAAGCTTTCTATCGAAAAACAGCGATCTGTCGTCGATGCTAGAGGCTTAGACCTTCAAAATGATATATAGTTTGTCAAGATTCATTTTGTCCTGTTTTACTTTATCTGTTTGAAAACAATGACGTGTGCAAACAAAGAGCTCTCAGTGCGCCCGCGTCCTGGTGCAGGTTAACAGGTTAAATACTGATACGATGCCACTTAAATTGATTCTCTTGTTGCCCTTTGACTGAAAATTACAACTAAAAAGCCGCACAAGGGGCCTCATTTATAAAGCGTGCGTACGCTCAGATTTGATCTTAGAGTGTGCGTATGCTTAAATCCACGCCAAAGCTCATATTTATAAAGACGTCTTTGACGTGGAAAAGTGATTACCGCCACGTCAAGGTCTGAGCAGACGTACGCACTTTCCCTGTGGCAAAGTCGGAGTACTGCAGCTATTTGAATATCTAATAAAAGCGGTGTAAGTGCAAGCACCGAATTCATCAAACAACAAAGATGCAGTGTGAGAGATTAATTGTGCAGTGTAGTCAGATTTTTTATTAACGGGAGTTTTTGCGAGATTAAACTGACCTTTTTAGTAGCCTAATGTTGAGAGATTTTTACTCGCATTCTAGGCTATACAGTTTATTCCTTGTTGTTGTTTTTGATTATTTTACAAGAGAAGTTGCGAAGTCTTGTTTTACTACATGATGTTTTATTAACAAAGTTCGGGAGGAGCACGTTCAGATAATTAACCTAATTAGCACAAGAGGAGCACAATCAGTAATCAACCCAGTTAACAAGATAAGAGGTGTGTATATATACACAGCAGACTTACCTCTGTTCCTTGACAGTTTTCCAGCATCCCTCCGCCACCCCTTCTCCGCACTTACAACTATTCCTGTCCTAAACCTATGGGGGGTATTCAGGGTTCGGGCCAAAGTTCCGAGCTCGAAGCCCTCCCCTCGGACAGCACGCCAAATACGCATAAACTTTATTCTATTTATTATATGTAAGTGTGAACTAGTGAATATTGCGTAAAAAAAAAAAAAAATGCATAAACACATCTCCAACTGTTTTGTCTGTGTAGCCTATAAGAACATGTCATTCAATAACGGTTTTAATATATTCTATTCAATAACATTGTTAACTGTTTTTATTTATAACATCTACTGCTTTGCTTCTGTGAAAATGAATAGAGACATCAGCCTTAAACTTTGTTTTTGTCATTTACATCAGTTATATTTGTATAAAATACACTAGATATTTTTGTGTCAGTACATTAATGGCACATTTGAGCAGCATTAGTAAACTGTAAATATAAAGAAATTCCAAATCACATGCAGGTTTTTTCAGACCTGAGACCATAATTGTGTAATAATTTATTTTATGATATGAAACGTCCAATTTTTCTTTCTATAATGTTTTTTTTTTTTTTTAAGTTTTGCTAGAATTTTGTGATACTACACTTTTTATTAGTTGTCATAGCAAGTGATTTTAAAAGTAGGATGGCTCACTTTTTATAAGATGACTGAAAATTTTACTTGAATTCGTAGTTTATTCTTACTTTTGGAAACCTTATTGTTTAATAATTACTACTACTACCACCACTACTACTATATTATTTCTGTTGTTTCTAGTAGTAATTTTGATAATAGTCAATAGAAAAAAAAAACACACACACACATTGTTTGTCCAAAGAATAATTACACATTATGAAATAATTTGGATCCACGCATGTTAATAATTCCTATGCATCTATGGCCTATAAAATGGCCTATGAAGTAGTAGTTTGTAAGAAGCAGAATGGCAGCATTAGCGCTTCTTGAAGATATTGCAAACCGTGCAATGAGAAGACAACGCGTTTTTTGGACTGTAATTTCAAGTCAGACCATTTTTTTACGTATTTTAGGGACCTTTGCTGCCCCCTACCTCGTTCATAGCCTGCGCTATACACTGCCATGCCAAAAAAATTGTTTTGTGTGAAAGCCCACTGGAGAGACTCCCAAAAAGCGTTCCCGCACGAACCTCTACCTCCGCCAGCAGGACCTCAATTTCAGACTCAGTAAAGTTTTTTTTTTTCTTAGTGCTCGTCATTCTCAAGCATAGAAATTTGGATATTGGCGTGTGCTCTTTTATATGATAATGATATTAATCAGGGGGCATTTACAAGGCGGAGATCTGACACCAGTCAGCAGCGCACAATTTCAAGATCATTTGCGATTTATAAACGTCACATCTGGAAGAGAGGCGTACGCACGTGTTTTTGTGTGCACGTTCGTTTTCTCTGAATCTCACTTACGCACTTTTGCGAAATGATCTTAGAACAAAATTAGGATGGTTTCTGTGCAACATTTTATAAATGAGGCCCAAGGTCTTCACTGCTTTCCAAGTGATAAGAAGAGGAGAAAATAATGGGAAGATGCCTGTGGACGAATAAAACCTGCTAAAGACTCGCGTCCTTGTTCCCTCCACTTTAGCACTGATGACTTTGACACTTTTAATAGACCACAGCTACTGCAAGATCTTACAGATGGCGATGGATATAAGTGTAGGCTTAACCTGTTAACCTGCACCAGGGCGCACTGAGAGCTCTTTGTTTGCACACGTCATTGTTTTCAAACAGATAAAGTAAAACAGGACAAAATGAATCTTGACAAACTATATATCATTTTGAAGGTCTAAGCCTCTAGCATCGACGACAGATCGCTGTTTTTCGATAGAAAGCTTATACGGAATGTATTTGCTAAATTTGTGTAAGCAGTACACCAAAACATGTAGAAAAAAACCCCGCAGTACATACCATATTCATCCTGATAACGACTCTCAAACGTATCCACTGCTGTAAATCCTGGTTTCATTTGAAAGATAAGGGTCCAGTGAACAACATTCCATCGAGCACTTTTAGTCCAAAGAAACAACAACGCTGTAATTTAGATCGATAATCCTTTGTTTACGTCTCATCTCGTGAGGGAGAGTTATTGTTTGTGTCCGTTATGGAACAAATTACGCTCAAAAACAGCGTCTTGGTGGTAAAAAAACAGCACGATTTTGTAGCAGACAATGTCCCAAACAGAATGAAATCATCCAAAAAAAAAAAAGTCAAAGATACACGGAAGATTGTTTATTTGAATTCTGGCGCTCCCTCGCGACGGCGCATGACGCACGCTGTGACGCACCTGTCATCTGATGGGGCGTAACTTAGCGATCTTTTTAGCACAAATAACATTTCTTTTTTTTCTTCTTCAGCAGTTTTCATATATGTTTGCGTGTTTTGTGGAGAATGTGCCTGTATCAGTATGATTAACATCTCTATGGCTGATAATCAGCATGTAATTACTGACTGTTCACAGATATCAGTGTGAATGCAGTCTATATAAAAGGCCATTATAATGTGAATATTGACTATATTGGGCGGCCATCAGTGTGATTAGCATCTGTATGAATGATCGTCAGCATGTGATTACTAATGTATGAGCAGGAAAGCATCTGAATGTCAGGAAATCAGTATGTAATTAAGTTATTTTTTTTTATTATTATTGTTTTTTTTTCATCACTCAAAAATTATTATTATGGTATTATTCTAGTGCTCAAATAAATCACTGATACGATGTCTAAGATTCTGTATACAGTTTTATAATTGAAAAACTGCAGTGGCATGTATAATGACTAAATAGTTTGTAGTAGAACTCTTCAATAATTTGGTAAATATTTTTCCTCAAACGGGGGGGGGGGGGGACTAGAAAAATGTCTGCAGGAATCTCATTTTTCATGGTATCTTCTTCAGATTTGAAATATAAACTCATGAGACATGTGACTTTCAACCCATTACTTTTCTGGATTTCTCCAGGACTGATTTCATGTATTTTTATATGAAATAAAAAAAAATTCAGTGTGGTACAAATTTTATCAAGGCACTTCAGTGTCTATAACTTTTTATATTTTTGAGCATCATCAACTCTGGATGATGGATAGTAAAGGCCAAAGGGTCTTCTTTCCAAAGACACCACAATTGTGTGTGTGGCACACTGAAGTCAGGAGCTGTTACCATTTTAAGTTAGTTAGTCATTTTCAGCTGTGATTCCCAATATGGGGGGTGCAGGTTAACAGGTTAAACCAAATGCAGTACCATCAAATTTTCCCCACAGGAAGTCTAAAAGCCTCTGGTTATGGAGTGAAATCCACGATGAGAAACTCCTGTGGCCGTAACGTCATGGCAAGGGTCGGGATGTTTACATCCTGCCAGGATGGCATGTAGCGTTTGTCTCTGCTGTTTGTAAGCTTATCGCTAAGAAAACCGTGAAGACTTACATTGCTTCTATTATGGCCTTCGGCTAATAACTACATCCAATGTTACAATGTTCAATGTTACATCCAATGTCCAAAACTACATCCAACCTATTAAGTACCGTATCAGTTACAAAATATTATTACTTACCTATAAGGCCCTAAATGGTTTAGCTCCTGCGTACCTAACTAGTCTTCTATCTCGCTACAATCCATCACGCTCCCTAAGGTCGCAAAACTCTGGACTCTTGGTAGTACCTAGAATAGCAAAGTCTACTAAAGGAGGTAGAGCTTTTTCATATTTGGCTCCCAAACTCTGGAATAGCCTTCCTGATAACGTTCGGGGTTCAGACACACTCTCTCTGTTTAAATCTAGATTAAAGACTCATCTCTTTAGCCAAGCATTCACATAATGCATTCATAAAATGCATCTCATAATCTTGTACTGCAGTTATAAATGATCAAACACACATTATTATTCATTAGCTTGGGTTGAACAAATAATTTCTGCTTGAATGGAACAACAGCTACGCTAATTATGTCTCTTTGTTTCTCTGTTTCTGCCACGGGATTAACATCCCGTGGTAACTAGGAATTACACAAGCTTCGGTCTGGATCCAGCCCTTAAATGATCTGAGATGACCAAACACCTGAGAAGAGATGATGCCGACCCCTCGGAGGACCTCAGAGGATGCCAACCTCTGATCCTCCAACAACATGCAGAATTAACAAATTTTGCCATAAGTTAATATATTAAGTTTCTACAATGTATAAATATATTGTAGAAACTTAATTTCCTGTAAAGCGCTTTGCAACGATTGTATCGTAAAAAGCGCTATACAAATAAACTTGAATTGAATTGAATGTGGCATCATATCAGTAGTTTATTTTCCAAGTTGTGTTGTGGTAAAAAATAGCAACAGGTTACACCAGTAGCTCACCAAGAGCAAACATTTGACATCATTGAAATAATGACACCCCATAGTCCAAAATATGTATAAAACAATGTGTGTGTTTTTTTAAATAACTTAAAACTTGTATGGGGAATTTACGACATTTCAATTTTGTAAGATTCATCATTTACATTATATTAAGCCACACAAGTCTTAATACCTGGGGATCCCTTTAAAAGGAAAGGTTCTGTTCTTTTTTGATGTATTGCATGTTCGGATATTCATACAACAAAATATTCTGGGAGCCATGAAAATTTAGTAAAAAAATGACCAAAAATGCTGGCAGGGAATGTATTAAATAATTTTGAACCTGATCTTCTTCATTGTGAGCTCTCTGCAACTGAGTGTGACAGTCCAACCCACATGAAAATCTCAGAATAAGCATTTGAATAAGTTTTCTTTTTATTTCTAAACAAAATTTGAGTCAGAGATGAAAATAGTGTTGAGGTGGAGACAGAGAACTCTTGATAAATGCGGTGGTACTTGCTTTCCATCTCATCAGAAACCTGACAGGAGAAACAGTCAGATCACAGACAAGAACAGAAGGATGACGTTCAACAGCGCTTTGAGTGTTGCTGGAATCCTTCTTCTCTACATAAGATCTTACAAAAAGCCTACAACATCACAAAATCAGATGTAAATTTAATAACATTTGTGTCAATTGTTTATTACCTGACAAGCCATTTCATTCCTAAAAGAACCTTTGTAAACACACTTGACAATTTATGTCTTTCATGACTGTAAAAACATTTGGATCTGAAGACTTACAGTTAAAGACTTACAGTTACAGGGGGCAGTCGTGGTCTAATGGATAGAGAGTCGGACTTGTAACCCAAAGGTTGCGGGTGTATAGTCTTCGAGTCTCAGGTCTGGCGGGGATTGTAGGTGGGGGGAGTGAATGTCCAGCGCTCTCTCCACCTTCAATACCACGACTGAGGTGCCCTTGAGCAAGGCACCGAACCCCCTACCGCTCCCCGAGCACCGCAGCATAAATGGCTGCCCACTGCTCCGGGTGTGTGTTCATGGTGTGTGTGTGTGTGTGTGTGTGTGTGTGTGTGTGTGTGTGCGTGTTTGTTCACTAGTCACTGCTGTGTGTGTGCGCTTGGATGGGTTAAATGCAGAGCACAAATTCCAGGTTTCGGTCACCATACTTGGCCACACATCACATCCTTTCCTTTTTCTAAATGCTTGAAATTGGTTTTGTAGATAAACACAAATTCTTCATACGTATAAATTTCTTTACAAATGCAAAATGTATCAATTTTAATGGATGAAGTTTTTGGTCACTTCAAAAAATACCATACTTTTATTTATAGATTTTGATGATTATAATATTACTTTAAAATGTGTAAAATAGTGATAATAATAAAGAATTAATAGTATCCAAAGTTTTATGATGCAGTAAAAAATATAAACTACTCACACATTGCTTGAGAAAGTACACAAAGACAGGCACACTTATTTTATATTCAGCAACTCTTATATAGAAGTTGCTTTAATCTAGCTACAATTTGAGGTTTGGTTCCATCCATCCTTTCTCCAAATCACTGTACCTAGTAATTATTTATTTTGTAGCAGAAAAACTGTCAGTTTGAAAGCACAATGTAAGCGAAGTGATTGTGGGCCATACAAACTAGCTTTGTCCCCATGATCTACTTACTTTGTCTTTGTCTTTGTCTGTTCACATAGGTTCCTTCTGCCAGATAGATGGTAAGTTGTCATAATGACCAGTAAACTCACAGAATGTGTATTTTATGTATGAGGCACTTTAAGAAGGAAATCCAACATCTTGCTTTGTCTCATCAGTATGTGGTCAAACCTCCCTCAGAGACAGGATTGTTGGAGGGGAGGATGCGATGTTAGGGAAATGGCCATGGCAGGTCAGCATTCATGACCGCTATGGCTATCACTGTGGTGGGACTCTCATCACTAAAGACTGGGTTTTATCTGCAGCTCACTGCCTACAGGGGTATGAAGTTTGAGGCTTAAATATCCATTTGTAGATTGATAATGGTGGGATTAAAGCAGACTTTCTCTATTTACAGGATCATTCTACCAGACATTGTGATGTACTTCGGTCGTTTGAAACAATCGGGCTCAATCCCCTATGAGACGTCCAGGAGTGTGAGACGAATCCACATCCATCCTAACTATAGCAGTTCTACTTTTGACAACGACATTGCACTGATTGAGATCAACGTCTCTGTGACTTTCTTATATAACATTAAGCCGGTCTGTCTGGCAGCGGCTAATAGTACATTTGCTGCAGGTACAGAGAGCTGGGTCACTGGATGGGGCTTCCTACAAAATAAAGGTGAGTGAACATATGCTTGCAAGAATAAAAACAATACTATAAACCTCAACAATTTACATAGAATAAAAGCCATAAAATCTGTCCTCTAATCTGTCACAGACACCCGACATACTTCAGACATACTGCACCCGACATACTTTCCTGACACACTGCAGGAGGTAATGATACCAGTTGTGAGCAACAGTGACTGTAATAATGCTTATAAAAGGATCATAAGCATCACAAGCAATATGATTTGTGCTGGATTGTTAAATCAGGGAGGAAAAGATGCCTGTCTGGTAAGACATCAGTCATTCATTTCAACCCTTGTTTAGTCCAAATCAATTTACACAACACTACTCATCAGTTTAGTCACTTGCAAACATTACACTGCCTAATTAAGCCCCTTCTTTACTCCACTGATCTTGAACTCATACACTACAACTGCTTTTTGATACTACACCTGTGGCCAGTTGCATAAAATCTTTAGCCTAGTCTTAAAAGTTAGTCATCTAATTTTTTTTTTCTGCAAGACTGTTCATAACTTTTTTAAGTCAATTATATCAAGATTCAAGATTTTTATTTGTCACATACACGATTATATAGAGTACATAACCAGCAATGGAATGTGAGTCAGGTCCGCTCCATGGACAGTGCAAATATTATAGAATACAAACACAGAGGAAATATACATAAAATGAAATAAGAATAAGATATAAAGAACAAAATATAAAATATAAAAAAATGTGCAGGAATGTACAAGAGAGGAATGTGCAAACAGGTTGTACATGGTTGTCATGTAGCAGCAATACCAAAAACATAATATAAAATATAAAAACATAGGTCTCATTTGAATATGAAAAGTAAGTCTGATTATCACTTTGTTAACTAGTAGTAATACAAACTAGTTCTTAAGACACAGTCTGAACATAGTGACTATGTTTATGCAACCTCCTCCAGATCTGCGGAGTCGAGGACAGAGTTGCAGTGCAGTCTATATGCACTAATATGCACAAGACTTGGACTGCACACACAGGAGGAACTCTGAAGCATAACTATAGCAGAATCACAAGCACACAATCATGACACCACACCCGGGTTTTGCATTATAGCATTTATTGCATTAGCTATGTGAACACACAAAAATTCATGAACATGATTCAGATGTGTTAAAAAAAGTCACACTTGGCTCCTTCACAGTCAAAATTTGACTGACATAGGAAATGAATGGGAAATACAAAAAATACAGAAAGAAAATATAAATAGTAATAAAATAAAATATAATATAAAGTCAGAGAATATAAATATTTTAGTGTTTATGCAAACAAAATGTGCATTGTGCTACTAAGTTTATTTGTTGTTTGTTGGTTTTCAACATTTTTTTTCATTATGTGTGTAAGTACTTTTTGAACATTTCTAAGACATTTTACCAATACAGTGATAATATTGATAACCATGATAATGGTAATTTGTTCATTTATTACTGTTTACTTGTCTTTATATAACTCAATTTATTAAAATGCAAGGTTACATGTGTCAAAAACAATGAAAGCAATAACCGTTTTCTTTTTTCCTCTGATTATGTTAATAATAATAATGTTATTTGTATTGTATTGATAATCCATTGCATATTAAAACTGCCTATTTTCCAACACTCAGTTTTGGTTGTCCCACCTATCAGTTCATTTAAAAAATTAGGGGTGAATTCAGGCTGAATGGGACACTTTTTCCCAGTCATCTCAATGGCAAAAAGTTATGTCATATATATAACAGCTGAATGTTTGTCAATACAGAAAGACTCTGGAGGTCCAATGGTCAGTAGGAAAGGCTTCCTGTGGATTCAGTCCGGCATTGTGAGTTTTGGTGAAGGATGTGCCGACCCCAAATATCCTGGTGTGTACACCCGTGTCTCTCAGTACAAGGAGTGGATCCAGAATAAGACGGGCAACTACACACCTGGATTTGTAGAGTTCAACGAAACACCCAACTCCAACTTCAGAAGTGTACCCAACCTCCTCTTATTTCCACTTTCTCTCATAGTCTCCATCATTCCTTTCACCTTCTCCCTCTTTCTCTTTCCTTAATGATTGAACAGTAATCCTCAGGGTTCTTTGATGAAGAGGAGAGTTCTGCTGTACATGCGCTCATAAATATGAGAAAATATCCCTTATATTGATATTTTTTTGTCATTTATTCTTTATCTTTATTAAATGTACTATTATTGAACAGCTCTCTTACTGACATTATAAGAGTGAACACTAATGAAGTTCATCATGATTTTTTTTTTTTACATATATAATGATACAATATATATACAGTGCACAGCATAAATGAGTACACCCCCTCTAAAACTTAACAAATTCAGCAAATACTCTTTACTTAGATGACATGTTAGGGTTCTTTGGAAATATAATGTTCCATCAAGTCTGCTTGATCAATTACCAAAGAAGAATGTCAAAATTATTCAGCAAAATAAGATTTTCTTATCAAAGTGATAAAATGTTGTGTTGCAAAAATGAGTACACCCTCCTGAAAGTTACTAAAAAAAAAAAAGTGTATAGGTTTAAGGTTATTTTTGATCAACAGGTAAGTATATTGAACCAAAACTTTTAAAGACAAGTCATTTCCTGACAATTAAAAGTGTTACATAGCCCATTGAATCATACTCAGACTTAATGCTGGCAGCATTGGAACCACTTGTGAGAGAAGTGCCAGTTGACCTATTTCTTAGCATAAAAGAGGACAATGTTACAAGAGGAATACCAAATTATTATTTTAAGTGTGAAAATTTAGCATAAGTAGCACCGACATTCAAAAACAATGGACTTGTGACAAGGCTCCTGAAATAATCAGGTCTTTACTTTAAGTTTTCATTTAGTGATGAGTGAATTTTTGCTAGAAAAAGAGCAGGAGAAATAACATGCAAGTGTCTCAGAGCCGGCAAAAGCTATGAAAAGAGTGACACTTTATCTCACAGAGTATGACGCAGCCTGCAGAAGTGACATGCATGGTTGTTGTCACCACTAGAATTACCTACTGTAGCCAAAGCACAATAAACTCATTTAACCTCTTCCAAGGCCCATATCTACAAAATAGAGACTTCTGGGAATCCATACTCTGGTCTCAAGAGACCAAGTCAATCATTTCGGATCCAAAAGCATCAAAAATGTTCTGTTGTTGCTAGAGGAGGAGTACAGTGAGAAGTGTTTGGTACCCACAGTGACATTCAGTGGTAGTAAAGCTCTTGTATAGGGATGAATGAGTGCTGAAGGTGTGAGGGAGTTGTGCTTTATCAACGCTGTCATGAATTCACACACCACTGTGTGATGGAATACAAAAACTTGAAACAGAAGATGCTACCCTCCCCTCATTCCCTGCATTATTGGGCATTTTTTCAGCATGACAATGAAGATATTAATTCTCCCAAGGTGAAAATCCTTCAGTGGACATGTATTTCACTCAATCTTATCGCTCTTGAGCAGCTGTGGGGGATTCTGTAGAGACGAGCTGAGCAAAACTCCCCATTAAAGACCAGAGCATTTAAGGAGGTCGTCCTCCAGGAGTTAAACAGGACAGATGTGAAAATTTGTCATGAACTTGTACACTCAATGCCAAGAAGGGTCAGAGCAGTATACTTAAAGTTCTGGAGGACATACTGAGTACTAGAATATTATACATTTGCTGAATTAAATCTAGGGTGTACTCATTTCTGCAGTCCTTCATTTTAACTAAATTGGCTAATTTACTTATCTTACAGAAAATGTTGGCATATATTTTGTCGTTTTTATTAAGTATATGTTTAATACATTTCAATTTTGCCATCTTTCCATGAATTATATTTGTGATCATTAAGAAAATACATATTTTATATTTATTCAGAGGGGGTGTACTCATTTATGCTGTGCACTGTATATATATATATATATATATATATATATATATATATGTATATATATATATATATATATATATATATATTTTGTTTGTTTATATGACTGATAACCTATATAGGGTCTGGAGCTCTGAAATGGGATCATGGATACTGATTGTTGAAAATATAATTATTGTTAATCAATTCCCATGTTGAAGACACACTGTCTAAACAGAATAAACACAAGAGAAGGAACTGACTTGGGGAATGTTCTCTATATCTCTTTTCATACTGTCATATATATATATATGCAGATATGTGCAGATATTTTCTTCTTTCTTTTGTGTGTGTTTGTGTGTGTGTTTGTGTTTGTGCGTGTGTGTGTTTGTGTGTGCGTTAGAGCTGCACGATTAATCGTTAAAAGATCGCGATCTCGATTCAAATACCCACACGATCTAATTTCTGAATGACAACGATTCGCCCGTGTCTATTAAAACTTTGAAAAAATCATACCGGAACATTCAAATCTGCATTCGCGCTGCTGCTGATCCAGAGAGCAGACAGTTAACATGTTTAGGTAAGAAAAAGCTTCACAAACAGTCTTTTCAACTACACAGTATTATTTCTGTCTTACAGTCATTCATAGAAATACTGGGATAAAAGTTTATAGTTCGGCTACAAACATTGATGTCTATGGTAGCGATCAAAATAGAGCCACTCATCTTTTGAAAGCAACTGGCGCTTCAAATAACGTTATTGTTATTGAATCATTCATTCGAGATTCGTTCAAAAACACTGATTCATCCATTAATGAAACAAGTGAGGTATGAGTGAGTCATTGAATCATTAATACAAACCAATTTTTCATCATTTTAATTCTAAAAGTTGGTGTATTAAATACACTATATTTTAAATACATATACCCCGGGTTTCACAGACAAGGCTTAAGCCTAGTCCTAGACAAAAATGTAAATCTGAGCTGTTTCAACTGAAAGAAACTCGCATTGACTGATCTTAAAATATATCAGTGCCTTTGTTTTGTCTCAAGATGCACCCCAGTAATGTTTTTTTCTAAGCATGTTTATAAAAATTGCTTAAATGTCTTAATTGAACTATGATCTAATCCTGGCCTAGTCTAAGCCCCGTCTGTGAAACCTGGCCATACTGTATTATATATTAAAATGATTAATAATTAATTTAAATTAAACACTTTTAAATAGACTGCAGCAATTAATATTTTGTCACACATTATTTTGTTTAGTTCAGAATCGTGGGAGAATCGTGATCTCTATTTGAGAAAAAAAATCGTGATTCTCAATTTATCCAGAATCGTGCAGCTCTAGTGTGCGTGCATGTTTTTGTGACATATGAGGGCACAAATTTGTATAATGATATGGATATGACATAGGTATTACAAGGAGAAGGTGACTTATGAGGACATTTCCCCATGTCCCCATATTTCAAAAGGCTTATAAATCATACAGAATTAGTTTTTTTGAGAAAGTAAAAATACACAAAGTTTCCTGTAAGGGGTAAGTTTAGGTGTAGGGCGATAGAAAATACGGTTTGTACAGTATAAAAAACATTATGCCTATGGAATGTCCCCACAATTCACAAAAATAAATGTGCGTGTGTGCTTGTATACTTTTTTTTTTTTTTTTTTTACATGCATGTTTACGGGTGTATTTTACCGGGTCAATAGTGTGGGCTCAAGCCGGTGGCCGGTCAGTCCTCCTTAGGGCTTTTCACACTTGAAATTGTTAACCCTGGGTCATCCTAAACCCCGGATAAATGGAATCCTGGGTTATCTGTAATCACATTTCAGACTGCTCATACTATACCTGGGGTTAACTGTTAATCCTGGGTATTCATTAACAGAAGTTTCACACTGTACATTCCTAAACCCGGGTCAACATTCTTATTAGAATATTTGCGGTGTCACTGTCACTGATTGGACAAACAGCAGGCAACATGTTTACACAGCTTTACCCGCATCTTGCCAGTTATTTAAAAAAAATAATTTGCCACGTAGGTCTTTAGCCGCTTCAAGCCTCTTGAGATGCACAAAGGCAAGAAAACAAAGACAAACCTCCTCATCACTCCAGTTCACATGCTTTCCATCTTTTGACATTTCTTACTTTTCTCTCACCGGCTTCTGTTTACATGACGCATGTTTCCTGTTACTGACGTGACATGAGCCTCACTGCTCAATTTCTGATTGGCTGTCTGTTGCCAAGCATCCAGAAGCAACAAGCAAACAAAGCTCCATTTCACACTGAACAAAAAGCGGTGTTAGCACTTAAATTACAGGTGTGAAACGTTTCTTTACCCGGGGTTAAATGCGGTGTTTATAACGACGATAACCCAGGGTTAAGCGCAGTGTGAAAAGCCCTCTTGAGTGTCCGCTAATGTTTCTTTTTTGAGTTGGTTTTTGGTTGTTGGTGTTCCCTCTTTTAAGTGTGTAGCTCATTGTGTTTCTCTAACAAACTCAAGAGTGAAGTTTTACAAGGGAATGTGTCTTTCTATGTGATTTTTTGTTAATAAATTGAATTAAAACTCATCTCTGTTCCTTTTGTTGGGTTGATACACATGGAATCTGGTTGATACACTGGAGGTGGTGATGCGGCCACGATTCCCTTTTTTTTCACAACTTTATTTTTCCCAGTTCGGAGGTGGAGTGCTACACACAGTCAACAGTTTACGTTCTCTCTTCTTCAATCCACATCTGGTTCAAAAATGTCAATCGTAACATATCTGTAGCGTGCAACACCCTCCCCCACTAAAAAACAAACAAAAATGTTACCAAACAATTCACCCTTAACCATAATTAACAATGTCAACAATCTAAACTTAATGAAAAGAGAGTTAACAAATAAGTATTTTTACACACACTATACATTATAGGGTGATTGGGATATACTATCTCTCCGTACTTCTTTTCCTTAACACAAGTATCTCACAGCATCAATACAAGACTAAGAGTTCATAGTCCATTAGTATTAAAGGGTTCATCATCCATAGAAGTGCTGGTGGGCCCCCCAAATCTTCACAATGGGACAAGGAAAATACCATTTACACCTGTTCTTATATGCCAACATATTTTAAAGCTATGAGTTTAGTCATTCTATGTGGTAAGTGTACACATGTTCTTGTCATTATTGTTTGTATACCACACTACTGCCCTACTCCGATATACTCAAATAGTAGCACCTTTCTGTACTTTTTCCTTAAAATAATTGCACAGACTTAATAACAACTTATTTTGTAACTTCTGTCATTAACTGTAACTTGTTAAATATTACACTAAATTAGTTATTAATTATGAACTACAAATTATGAACTAAGTTACTGATGAATTTGTGTGTCTGTCTGTTTTTTCCTTTTTTTAACCACTAGCAACGATAGAAAGGATACATAAACGATGAGCCGGTCATGGCTGGTTCCTAGGGACCACTTCATTCCGACGGGGCAGATCTTCAACTGCTGAAATGTTGGCATGCCTAACTGGTCATAGCTGTAGACACGCCGGGGCTGTCTAACTCTCTTGGGCCTGTCCCTCCATGTCTCAGCCTCACTCTGCTTATCCTTAGGTTCAGTGGCTGGAGCTTCCACTTCTCTCTCCACGCTCTGTTTCTCCTCAATGTTCTCTTCTCCAAGAGGTTCTTCTGGTACCATCGTCTCCTCAGTCACATGTTTAACTGTTTCCATTCTTGGGCGGAACTCCTCTGCTTCGACATTGAGGGGTGGATTAGCACATTTTAATGTTGTCCACAGGTGATATTCTTCCTTACTGGAACTGTCTGGATCTGTCAGGTAAGTACCACGGCAGTGTTTATAATTTCTTCTGGCTGTCTGTTCTGCTTTACTTCTATTGCTTTTCTCTTTCAGGTTGGGTTCGTGAACATCTGGGTCTTCGACCATGTAAGGACATGGCAGAAGTAAGTTACGATGTAACACACGTCTTCTCCCTGTTCCTTGCAATGGCTCTACCACATACACGGGACTCTCAGCGCCTGATCGTTCTTTGACTACATGAATTGCATCCTCCCAGTAGCTACACAATTTACTGGGACCACCTCTGGGTGTGAGGTTTCTCACCTGGCTCAAGAGCAGAACTCCATGTCCGTCGATTGTAATTTTTCTGCCCTCTCCTTGCACTTTTCTTTAGATTTTGCATTGCAATAGCATAAGCTTCTTGCATGACATCCCTCCACTTTTCAAGGGATGCGACTAGCTCAGGGAGTCCTGTACATTGTTCGGTTCCGGTAGAGCCCGTGCAGCAGGGCAACTGGGTGACTGTGAGGTGGCCTAGTCGCGGGTCAAAACACTGCTCTTCTGTTCCGATCAAACAGGGAGATCACGTGACCCTTCGACGGCGATGCACGCATAGTCTTTCGCTCTGCAAACTCTGTCAAATATTTTATAATCCTGTCAGTAAATTTCGAACCACACTGCATTGGACCCATCATGAGTACTTAAACAGTCAAAGACGATCGGAAAAGAGAGATTGGGCAATCGCCAATAAAGAAAAAATTAAAAGATTCCACCATCTCCAGAGAGGATCTCGATTGTGCTATCGCTAACGGTATCAAGCTAGCACTTAAAGAGCAGAAAAGCACTTTGGATTCGGTTGTGGCATTGACAGTAAGAGATGTGGTGGACTCTGTGCTGATCCCAGCATTGCGTGAACTGCGTGCGGACATACAAGCGACCAACAATCTTGCTAAAGAGCTTAGAGTGGAGCTTGAGGCACTAGCTAGCGCGGCGAAGCAGACACGTGACTGGGTTGATTCCATTCAAACAGCTGGATGTGAGGATAGGAGGACAGTCACGGACTTAAGAAATTAGCTGGAGCGGCTCACCGAGAAGATGACGGATATTGAGGATAGGAGCAGGAGGAATAACGTGCGGCTGGTGGAGTTGCCAGAGGGGGCAGAGGGCTCCAATGCTGCTGGCTTCCTCAGAGCTAATCTTTCCAAGTAGATCCCTTCCCTGAAAGACCGTGACATAGAGATTGACCGGGCACATCACGTGTATGACGGAAGGAAAAACTCCTTGCTGCAAGTTGGTTTTGTCCTCCTTGCTGCAAGTTGGTTGCTTTGCTGGCCCAGGTTTGTCTCTTCTTGATGGTGATTCTGGTCTCTTTGTAAGCTTAATACAAAAGAGAATGTTGTTTGCTGGTTTTGCGGCTGCGAAGAGTGGAAAAACATATTGTGTATACATATAAAACATATAAAGTGTGGAAAAACATATTGGATCCATAGCCTCCTGCCGATGTCAGACACTGTAATATGCTCTGGTCCACTCCCTGCTTACCATGGCGATGAGATTCATAGCAGACTGTTGTCACTCAATGGCTGGATGTCTAAGTGGTGCCTGCAGAATAACATAGGTTTTATAGACAATTGGAATAATTTTTGGGGGGCAGACCTGTCCTGTTGAAAAGAGATGGTCTTCACTCCTCCTGGGGTGGTGCCGCTCTTCTCTCTAGAAATATGGCACATAGTCTTAGAGTTCGTACTTGACTAACTGGGGCCCAGGTCAGGAAGCAGACAGACTGGCTAAACCGACCATCTGCTAGCCGCCTCACGCCACAGAAGTCAGTTAATTCAAAGTCAAGTCAAAAGTCAAAGTCTGCTTTATTGTCAATTCTGCCACATGTACCGTGTACATACATACAGAGAATTGAAATTGCGTTACTCTCAGAACCTTGGTGCATACAGATAACTCTAAACACTAACAGTAGAACGTGAAAATACAGATAAATACAAATCATATATATATATATATATATATATACTGTATATATATAATGCAACTATTACAAACATACAAATAAGGACATGTAAAAAAATAAATAATTAAAAAATAGGTAAAGTAGCATAAGGCACATGGTAGATGGAGTGCAAACCAGTGAAATAAACAAACAGTGCAGATATAAATGGTGTAGTGCAAAACAGCTTGTCAGTCTATTTAATGTGACAAAAAGCTCAGAGAGCAGTCTTTATTCAGACTGTCAGAAGAGGTAGTTGAATGAGGTCAGTCCAATGCTGTGCAAAGTGACTGGTGCTGGTCACAGTGTGTGTGTGTGTGTGTGTGTGTGTGTGTGGGTGTGTGTGGGTGTGTGTGTGTGGGGGGGGGGGGGGGGTCAGAGGGTCAGAGTTCAATGTTGCATGGGGCAAAAGAGAGGGGGGGGAGAGACGGGAGAGAGTTGAGCTTCCTGACAGCCTGATGTATGAAGCAGTCCTTCAGGCGCCATACCACACAGTGATGCAGCTAGTCAGAATGCTCTCGATGGTGCCTCTGTAGAAGGTGCACATGATGGGGGCTGGAACTCTGGCTCTTCTCAGTTTGCGGAGGAAGTAGTGCTGTGCTTTCTTGGCCAGTGCTGCAGTGTTGTTAGTCCAGGAGAGGTCCTCTGTGATGTGTACACCCAGGAACTTGGTGCTGCTCACTCTCTCCACAGTCACACCATTGATGGTCAGAGGAGCATGCTGAGTGTGCACTCTCCTGAAGTCAACAACAATCTCCTTAGTCTTCTCCACATTCAGAGAGAGATTGTTGTCACTGCACCACCCGGCCAGGCGGCTCACCTCGCTCCTGTAGTTGGTCTCATCTCTGTTGCTGATGAGACCCACCACAGTCGTGTCATCCGCAAATTTAATGAAGAGGTTGGAGTTGTTTGACGGTGTGCAGTCATGGGTCAGCAGAGTGGGTCAGCAGTAATTCTCAGCACATAGAGACTCCTTCACCTAGATATCAAACTATAGAGACTGTGTCTGTTCCCCGAACTAGAAAATACAGAAAACATCCAAACCAAAGTAATAGTAAAAATTTTATTGATGTTCAACAAATAAAAAACAGATATAATACAGATAAACACACGATAAAGCTTGGCTTATTGAATTAGATCCCTTTCTACAAAAACACTTTTTGTAAATGATATGATCACTGACCATAAACTAGATGTGCTTTGATTGACAGAAACCTGGCTAAAACCAGATGATTACATTACTTTAAACAAGTCTACCCCCCAAGATTACTGTTACAAACATGAACCATGTCCAAAAGGTAAAGGGGGAGGTATTGCTACAATTTATAGCAATATTTTCAGTATTTCTCAGAGGTCGGGTTTCAAGTATAATTCATTCGAAGTAATGGTGCTTCATATAACGTTATCCAAAGAAACGAGTGTTAATGATAAATCCCCTGTGATGTTTGTACTGGCTACTGTATACAGGCCACCAGGGCACCATACAGACTTTATTAAAGAATTTGCTGATTTTCTATCTGAGTTAGTGCTGGCTAAAGTCCTAATTGTTGGTGATTTTAATATTTACATTTACATTTATATTTATGCATTTAGCAGATGCTTTTATCCAAAGTGACTTACATTGCATTCAAGTTAGTTTTTTAAATTTTATCAGCTCTTGCTTTCCCTGGGAATCGAACCCATGATCTTGGCGTTGCTAGCACCATGCTCTACCATTTGAGCTACAGGAAAGCCTAATATCCATGTTGATAATGAAAAAGATTCGTTGGGATCAGCATTTATAGATATTCTAAACTCTATTGCAGTGTTAATTTTGACAGGCATTTTTGATTTAGTCTTAGTCTTTATCTTGAGACGAAAATGCTTAATAGTCTTAGTCACATTTTAGTCATTTGAGTCTTTCATAGTTTTAGTCTAGTTTTAGTCGACGAAAAGTAATTGCATTTTTTGTCAACTTTTAGTCATAACTTTTAGTCAAACTGCAGTTACCAACATTTATTTCGGTAGCTATTTTATATGTAGTATTCAAACAAATATAGTCATTAATTCTTCTCTATTTAGACCAAATCAATTAAGTATATGAGAAATTTGAATCAAGGATTGAATTTGGAAAAACTGGAATTAATTTTAATTTTTTGGTAGAAATACAAATTAAACTCATTTTTCAGATACAGTAGGTTTACTTAACAAGTATACATTTATTTAACATCTTTTGTTGGTTAACATTGATGACACAGATAGGTATTTATTTAGGAACGCTTTCCCTTTAATATGGAAGGTATGCATGTAATACTGGCACGTATTGAGTTTTTACCCACCTGTTATACACTCATTTAAGCCATAACCGACTGTATTTACATGAGATACTCTACAGACATTTGGACTGCTGTGTGTGTATTTGAGCGCTGAGAACTGATCGCGCGCGCTGAGAACTAAAGAAGTGGAGCGTGCGAGAGAGAGAGAGCACTTATATCAGCGCGATTCCGCCTATCCCGCATCATAAACTTTAAGTTATTCGACAACAAATTGTGACTCCCGGGAAAAACGGGACATCTGGTCACCCTATCCCTAACCCTTCAGGTGCTGAGGCCATTGTTTCAGATCGCTAGTTGCGTTTTGGTAGCCTTTCTGTCCACTGCGGCTGCCAAACTGAGACTAGATATGCAAACGCCCCTCATCTGATTGCAATCCAATGACAGGGTCACAGGGACGCACAATTTGAAAGACAAGACAGTTAATTTAGCCTATAGGATGTATTTTGAATGTCCGGTAGTCCTCAAATAACATTTTAGTCCCATCTTGTCTTGTTAACGAAGACATATATTTCGTCATAGTTTTTATCATCAGATATTAGTTTTAGCTCGTCAACGTCTCGTCTTAGTCACAGAAAAAAGATTAGTTGACAATTATTTTTCGTCGTCGTCTTCGTTAACAAAATTAACACTGCTCTATTGATGTTAACCCTAAGGGGACGGCTGTATCGCCGGCGATACCAACTCGTTTTTTTTAAGACCAATGCAAAAGACATAAAAAATACTCCGGCGATTTTGGTCGTACAGATAAGTGTTATACATCAATTGAAACTTTGAAGTGACTATTTTTTTTGTGTACACTCACGAATACAACAAAACTTTGTGGTTTTGGAAAAAAAAAAGAAAACAAACAGGATGCGCTCTCTGTCTTCTCCATCTCCGCGAGCTGCTCTTCAAAATACGTCACTAAAATGAACTGTAACTCAGCGAAAACTCAACACACAGACATGGGAGTTATATCTATAGAAAGCTGGAAGTGTCTACTTTGAAATGAAGTAAGTCTTATCGAAAACAAACATTCTGTGATGAAGTAATCCGTATGAAACCAACACGATGTTCAGTCTGTCCCGTCTAACTCATTATTTCTAATGCAATCCCGCCCCCTCACATTCATATGTAAATAACCACGTGAGCCGCGTGCTCAAGGAAACGCCCAACATAAACAAAGCCAGATCGGTCCTCGCACTAACATTACTGATCGTTTCTGGAAGAAGACACGCTGAATAAAAGCTGGATTTGCCTCAAAATAAGAGCAAGAGTTCATCCAGAAGAGAAGAGCAATCTGATGAGTAAGTAATGTTTCTTTTTTTTGCATTAGTTAACGTGTTATTGTGACTCGAACTTTAATGCAAGTTTATTTTTTTCCCAAACGACAACATGATGAATGCTACAATGTTTAGAAAAATGTTTAATGTTCACAAATGGATTGAATAGCGTGCTAAACGATAATAATTAGTTTCTCAGATATAAAATATCCTTTTTTTATAGTACAAAGTACATCTTTTGTAGTACAAAGCCATACATACTAGGCTATATGACTACAAAATCATAGTTCGTTTTTTCTAAACAAAACTCTATAGCGGTTTGCCTGAGTATTGCGATTCTTTCGCTTTTACTGCCATTCAATCAAATGACTTTCCCAACTAATTTTTGCGTGCGTGCGAGCGGCACATTATTTCTTCTACGCGGCTGCAGTTGTAGAAGTGTGCGGCCGCGCACGCAGCTTAGAGGGAACATTGCGTGGGAGCAAGGTAGCCCGTCGGGCAGGGCGGTGATACATTTTGGTAGCCCGACTGGAAAACACAATAGCCCGGGACGTCGGGCTAGCGATTTTGCGAGCCCTGTATATATATATATATATATATATATATATATATTTATTAGGGGTGTCAACGTTAACGCATGTGATTAATAAAAAAAATTTTACGCGTTAATATTTTTTTAACGCAAATTAATCGTTTTATAAGGTTTGACCCCAACTTTTTCCCGTCATCGCAGCGCGGAAGGTTATCTATCAGTGTGTGATGAGGATACAGCTAATAGTGTTGCCAGGGTAGCGGCTGTGGCACAAGTGACCTAGGGCTATTTTGAAAATACAGTCACAGGAAAAAGAGTTGGGGTTTTTTGGAATGTATACCTGGCAACTTCAGAACGGAGAGGCGGTTGTAATATCATCACAAACAATGTGAGTTTCAGCCAGAGCATACAAGGCTTTACACAGCAGAAATAAACATGACAACAGCCACTATAGATTATATAAGATAATAAACACACGATTACGATATGATATGGTTTCTATGTGATTTTCTTGAGATTAATGTGTAACTTACATCTGAAATGCTCATTTTTGCAGCGATATAAAAGGCTATAAAAAGCATATTTTAACAACAGTAAACAACCAAATTCCACATGTGATCGCAAAAGGACGTTATTACAAACACTCGATGGTGGTTTGAAGTGAGTTCTGAGTAAAAGTGTACTATTAATCTCATAAATTGTCTTATGTAGCATGATGCTAATGTTAGCTCTAATGCACCTGCATAACAGGTCCAATTCATCTTCATAATGCATTTTGTCATAATACTTCATGTAAGGACGCAATAAAATGTTTTGTTGTATTTATTTAGAAATACTTTTGATAATAGTTGGGTAAATGTGTACTGGGATTGAAGTGATGTGGCTTGGTAAACGTTTTATTGCCAGTAAAGACTGATAATGGCTGAATAAAAACAAATGAATAATGATAAAAGAATAATAAGGATTATATCTAATATCTGGCGGAAATGTGAAAGGTTATGTTTCCTTAAACTAGTTTGTCATGCATTTGTTTATTTCAACACATTTACAGGTGAATCCTAGTATTTTAAATTTGTGATTAATCATGATTAATCACAGTCCATGACTGTGATTAACGCGATTACATTTTTTAATCGATTGACAGCACTAATTGAAATATATATTTTCCCTGTGTTTCCTTCCTGTGAGCTAGTGAAATGAGCAGCACTGTGAAACAGCCAATCAGAGCAGAGCTCATTATTATTCATGACCCTTCCAAATATAAAGAACTTTGTAATAATTTAAAATAGCCTAATACAATTAAGTATGATCTCTTATTTATTTTTATATACAGTATTTTATTATGAACAGGTCAGAATAACTATAACTAACTAATATAACTAATGACGAAAGAATAACTATAAACAAAATATAGCTGCAAGCAGCAATTACCGGGGTTCGAGCCTGAAGGTGGTAAAATTTTAGGGTCTAGGCCAACCTGGATGTATAGCTGACACTTAAACATTAAAAATGGACAATAGGCTCACAGACACAGACACACACACACACACACACACAAATAGAAATGAAATGGTTATAATAATCATTAAGCTTGCTTACACACACACACACACACACAGAGACACACTCATATACGGACATATTTGCACACATATTTTGTTGCAGATATAGATATTTGAAATAAATGACAGGTGACAATACTTTTTGCAAGTCTTTTCTTTTTAAGAGTTTATATAGTCATTTTCAGGTTTCTCTGTGATCATAATATGACAAAATTGTAAAAACCTACACATCTGTATGAACAACATGGTAAACCTGAATTAAATGTGATTTTAAATGTTATAACAGTGATTTTATAACATCTCCATCAGAAAACCCATGGACTGTACTGTTTTATTGTTTAATAAGCCCATTAGTGGTCTTCCGCTGCCATCTAGTGGTTATAAATAGCAATTTTTCATACAACACTGTGTTTTTGACATTTATTACCATTATAGTGTTATTTTTTGCCCAATCTCTCTTAAATTATCAAAAAAATATATATAATTATTGACCTAGAGAGTCTAGAGAACAGTAGTGCACTGATTTGATTGATTTTGAGTTAAAAACTGAAGGCTAGTTGACAAAAGCATGTTTTTTAAATAATCTCAAATACTTAAAGAACAGTTTGATTAACTGCAGTGATCCTAGAGGCAAAGTTGATCAGAATTAGAAGATCCATCGTATGATATTAAGATATGGTGTATAAGTGAATATTATGAATGATTTATTGCAATTTGAGGTCATTTAATATAGAAATACTGTGTTTTTGAGGCCTTTTTAACTGTTATAGCGCCACCTATGGTCCGATCTCCATGAAACTTTGTATGCTTGTTAAGAGTCATGTGTCACATGTTTTCACCAAGTTTCGTAAAGTTTTGAGTTTTCGTTTAGGTTTTATAGGCTTTTGGGTATATGTGACCACGCCCCCTATTAAAATGAGCCAATTATAGCTAACCAAAGGACAAAATTCAATTTTTTTGCGATATTTATTGATCTAGAGAGTCCAGAGAATATTACTGCAGTGGTTTGATCAAGATTGAGCAAAAAACCAGGGACTAGTTCGCAAAAGTATGTTTTAAACATATTTGTGAATATTTAGTGAACAATTTGATGCACAGCATTACTCCCAGAGGCAAAGTTGTTCATTATGAGGAGATATATCAAATGATATGCATATTGTGTGTATGTGTGAAACACCACGTGATTATAGAGCCAAAAAATGTCGTTAGCGCCAACTAGTGGCTGATTTCTTTCAAAATTCTTACAGACCTTTAGGGCCATGAGCCGAACATGCCCACCGAGTTTAGTTCTGATTGATCTCCATTAACCTTGTCTAATAGGTGTTTAAATTTGCTTGGCCAATAGTTGCCATGTTTTTTGATATATGCAAATTTTCTTAGTCTTTTGTTCCCCTTTGGACAGAGATACTGTATACCAAATTTCAAGTTAATCCGCACTTTTCACAAATTTTAACAATTACATTAGGGATTCTTTACAAGACTGTCTGCAGTCATGGCCTAATGGATAGTGCATTGGACTTGGAACTTGAGGTAACCCAAGGTTGTGGGTTCGAATCCTGGGTCCGGCAGGAAGTCTACGACTGCTCCCCTGGCCCCGCAGTGGACCCATCCAAGTGTTTGCACTTGGATGGGTTGAATGCAGAGAATCACATTTCACTCCTCATTATACTCTGTATAATTGTTTGTGACAAATTAAGCTCATCTGAGCTTAATTTGTTTGTTTGTACAATTACAATAGGGATTCTGCACTATGTGCAAAAATCTCTAATTATAAAATATGTTGGATGCAAAAGGTTTTAACTAAGGGTATATTAACAATTTAGGTATATCAATAAGCACACATGATGTAGTAATTGAACTGTTTATTCAAAACACTTACAGAATATATGATTGCAAAAATTAACAAACTTACTTTTAAACTTAGTAAGATAGTTTTATATTAAAGTTTTATATAAACTTTCTGTATTATCAGTAGGGTGTGCAACGGATCGTAGATGATCCGTGATCCATACGGACCAGTCCCCACGGTTCGGCACGCATGTGATTCGCGGATTAACTGATAAGTTTAACCACCATAGAGTGAAAGTTTATCATTTGCACACGCTCCGTTTTCTGCGCTCAGCCGCTGCCGCACACGCAGAGAGAGAGCGTGAGAAAGAGAGGCATGATTTAGATACCGCGTTTCAGACAACGCCTCAACGGATGGATACATACACACACAAAGTTATGTAAAAAAACCCGTTTTGGCAAGTATTCTGGTAAACACAGTCAGTTATGTCTTAAGTTAACGTATACAGCCGAGAAAGAAACCGGATGTGTGTCAGTATTTGGTCCGTGCATTTAGTCTTAAAGAGACAGCAGCCTATAATACCTGCTTCTGTCTGCTAATCATCTGTATTTAACTTATGCAGTAAGCATTATTGTGTTTTACACTTAATTTTTACATTTCTGCACCTGAATACTACTGTTACTGTCTTTATTTATAATTGTATGTTGTAGTCTGGAAATCTATCTATTGGTTGAAAATCTAATTAATTTGTGTAATTGTTCTTGGTTTATTACTGACTTTAGTAGTAAAGCTAGTAGTTTACACAACTTTTTTTTGCTGATCCGAAAAATGATCCGATCCGTGACTCAAAATCCGTAGTATGATCCGAACCGTGAGTTTTGTGATCCGTTGCACCACTAATTATCAGTAAAATGTGTTATGCATATTGGATGTAAAAGGTTTGTATTTGTAATGAAGAACAATTATAAACAAGAATATTTTAACAATTTAGGTATAGCAATAAGTACACATTATGTAGTAATTGTAATGTTTAGATTAATTTTAACAGAAAAAGTGATTGGGAAAATGTTTACAAACTTTTTTTGTTTACAAAATTTAACAAAGTTTAGGGAAAGGTGAAGACAGAAGTAGTTTTTTGTGTTCTTAGAGTTAAATTGAAGAATTGAAGTGTGGATCTCTGGTCCATTGTTCTCTTCAATCTGGAAAACATGACAATAATTATTAGGCTTAATCACAATTAATATTAAAGAGATAGTTTACTAAAAAATTCTTGGAATTATTTAGTTGGTGTGATTTTTAACAATTGTGTAAGAAATGTGTTAATTGTTGGAATGGAATAGATGGCATTTTAATGTAAATGTAATAGGTATTATCTGTTTAGGTTAGGCTTCTACATTGAGTTGAGATATTTTTAAATGTGTTTTGAGGATCTACAACACTGTTGGGAGATGAAAATATTAAAGTTCACTCATAAATTATATAATTTCATTAGGTTGAAGTATGTCTAGAACATTTAAATTATAGGGTCAAACATTATATAATGTACTGTATGTTGTAATATATGAATGTCTAACAAGAATGTAGCTGTTCAAAGCTTTAAAGGTATAAGTGATATGTTTATATATAGAAGTAAATTGTGTTTGTTTATTGAAAGAAAGAATAAATGTAAGTTTAAGTAAGTAAATGTTTTGGTCATCTTGAATAATGTGAAGTAATTTGAAGTGTAAAAGAAGGAATGAATGTATGTGTATGTGTGTGTGTGAGACGGTGGAGTTTACCTGCGAGAACTAAATTATAAAGCAGCAATAACATTGTTCCAAGCTGAACAGCTGAATTCTGGAAAGTTGATGCATCTATTTGTTAAGCCTGGAAAACATGAGAAAAGTTGTAAGGCATAAGAATAGAAATAACATTAAAAGGACAGTTTATTTAAAAATGAACATTTAGGAATTAATTATTTATAATGTTATAGAAATGCACTTAGAATGTTGTTCATTCTTGGAACAGAGATGAATGTATTTTAAATGAAATTTGAGAGGCTCTGTTTATTGTTAGTTTAAGTAAGTTTTTCATAGAATGCATAGTTGTCTATGCATTCTATGAAAAACTTACTTAAACTAACAATAAACAAACATACATACAAACATTCATTACTCCTCACTACTAAAAAAACAAAAATAAACTAAATACAATTTTGTAATAATTATTTACTTAACACACAACATATTTTAACTATAATGCCTAAACTTTATTTTTAGCTCATGAAACATGCTCTGTGTGAAAACACAAATAATTTGTTTTTTAAACATTACTACAATAATCAATTTTTGTTTTGTTTTTGTAAACAAAACAAAAATTGATTATTGTAGTAATGTTTAAAAAACAAATTATTTGTGTTTTCACACAGAGCATGTTTCATGAGCTAAAAATAAAGTTTAGGCATTATAGTTAAAATATGTTGTGTGTTAAGTAAATAATTATTACAAAATTGTATTTAGTTTATTTTTGTTTTTTTAGTAGTGAGGAGTAATGAATGTTTGTATGTATGTGTGTGTTAATGTGAACGTGGAGCATACCTGTTTGTTTCTTCAGTTTAACTTGCAGCTGAATTTTAATATTGAACAGCTTAATTTTGGAACTCTGATGCATCAATCTGTTTAGTGTGAAAAAATGAGAAAGGTTTACAGATATAATTACATAGACAATATTAAAACAGTAGGTCAGTCAATAATGTAAACCATTGAATTAATTATTTGTTTGTGTGTTGCAGCAATTTAGTAAGAATTGTGTTAATCTTTAGAATATAATTGGACATTATAGGTAAAATAAGATGTCATGTAATGTCATTAATGAATTTATATAAATTTGTATTTTGTGTTTGTGGGTTGCAAATTTGTAGTAATGAGGAGTAATGAATGTTTGTATACTTGTGTGTTTGTGAATGTGGAACATACCTGTGAAAAGTTATTTGAGAAGTGTATAGTGTATTTCTGTTTCACAGAAAGTTATTTGTTTTTTTATCTTCAAAGCCTGAAGGTTGTGAAGATTTTTTTTTAGTTGTCATTTTTGTTTGTCTTGTGTTTTCTGAAGGCAGGGAAGGCACTGGAAGTGTTTGAGTATTTTGGATGTTTTCTGTGAGTTTGGTTTGGGTAGAACATGGAGTTTTCAGCGCGTTTGGAAATTTGTTCTGTTTATTTGGCATTTCAGACATTGTGGTATCTAGCTCTTCTTGTGCCAAGTGCTTCAGTGTTAATGGTTTGCTTTGTTCCACTGCTTTTGAGGAAACAAGTATGTGTTCAGTTGTTGCTATACATAATTCTTCATCACTGTTGTGATCTTCTGACTGTGGGTTACTGTTTTTGGAAAGGTTGATAATTTGGTTTTCCTCTGTGTACTCTATTGACAAAGGTCCCGCTGTGATTAAGAATTCTTCAATGTCTTGAGCATCCATTTTGGTCATATCATGGTGCTGTTTCATGAATTTTGTAAGGATGGAATTACTGATTGACAATCCAATTTCTTTGTCTTGCATATGGATTGTCAGAGCGCCATTGCACTTACTGAGATAGCTGGGTGTTTTTCTTAGAATTTTGCAACTGTGACACCTGTGGAAGTCATTGGCCAGACTGAAATCTTTTTGTGGAGTATGGCATTTTGGGCACAGTTTCATTAGGTGTATGACAGCACCTTCAAGTTCGGAAGTAAGATGGTGTATTGTTGTTTGATGACTTTCTATGTCGGGTGTGGAATATGCAATTGGGTGATCCAAAAGAGTTATGTTTGTTTGTCGAGTTGTTGTGAGGGTTGTGGTTCCTTTGAAATGTCTTGTTGCCAAGTTGGTGAATACGTAGGACAGTCGTTTTTTGACCATGTCAATGTGTTTCTCCCAAAGGGAGATCTCGATGGAAGATGTTTCATCAGCAATAACTGAACTTTTGAGTTCACACTCTTTGTCTCTGATTGTGACTGTGGTGCTGGATGGATCAATCTGGTATACAGCAGCTTGCAGTTTGGAAATCTGCAGGAGAAGTTTCAAGTTTCAAGTTTTATTTGTCACATACACGACTATACAGAGATTGTATAACCAGCAGTGAAATGTGAATCAGGTCCGCTCCATGGACAGTGCAAATATTGTAGAATACAACAAGGGAAGTATGCATAAAATAAAATGAATAAAAAATAAGATATAAAGCACAGAATATAAAATATAAAGTATAAGAGAATGTGCATGACAGTATGCTGTAGAATTAAATATTAAGATAAGCATGACTGTACGGGGGGGGGGGGGGGGGGGGGGGGGAAATGTGCAAACAGGTAGAACATGGTGACATGAGCAGCAATCACAAAAGAATAAATATAAAATATGATAAGATATCAAGATACAGAATGTGATGTGTGCAAATGACAGTATTGTGTGCAAATGACACTGTCAGTATGAGGTAGATGATAATGAGTGTGAGTATATTACTGATTGTGAGTGATTAGTAAGTGGAGTCATGTTGATGTTAAGAGGCTGAGTTCAGTTCAGTTTGAATTCAGGAGCCTGATGGCCTGGGGGAAGAAGCTCCTCCTGAGTCTCTCAGTTTTTGCCATCAGGCTGCGGAAGCGCTTACCAGATGGCAGCAGAGTGAATAGACAGTTTCCAGGGTGATTTGAGTCCTTGGTGATTTTGACAGCTCTGCTTCTGCAGCGTTTGATGTAGATGTCCTGCAGAGAGGGGAGAGCAGACCCAGAGATACGCTCAGCTAAGCGCACAACTCTCTGCAGGGCCTTGCAGTCTTGGCTGGAGCTGTTTCCATACCACACTGAGATGCACTGAGTCAGTACACTTTCTATGGTCCCTGCATAGAAAGTTTTCAGGATTGATGGTGAGACCCTGAACTTCCTCAGCTGTCGCAGATGGTACAGTCTTTGCCTGGCTTTCCTAACCTGTGTTTGTATGAGTGTAGTCCAAGTCAGGTCCTCGGAGATGTTTACGCCGAGGTACTTGAAGCTGCTTACTCTCTCCACAGGGGTCCCACTGATCATAAGAGGAGTGTAGGGCAGCAGGTGTTTCTTTCTGAAGTCTACAATCAGCTCTTTAGTTTTGCTCACATTCAGAGAGAGACAGTTGTCCTGGCACCATGATGTAAGTCTCTCCACCTCATCCAAGTATGCGGTCTCATCATTGTTGGAAATGAGGCCCAGAACCACAGTATCATCAGCAAATTTGATAATAGATGTGGAGCTGTGAGAGGACACACAGTCATGTGTGTAGAGAGAGTAGAGCAGGGGACTCAGAACGCAGCCCTGCGGGGCTCCTACGTTCAGGGTGATGGAGTTTGAGGTGTACTGGCCTAGCTTCACCACTTGAGGTCTGCCGGTGAGGAAGTCTTGAATCCAGTCACAGAGTGTAGTGTTTAGGCCGAGGCCTGTGAGTTTATTAGTCAGCTTGATGGGGACTATGGTGTTAAAGGCTGAGCTAAAGTCTATAAATAGCAGCCTTGCATAGTTCCCATTGCTGCTGTCAATGTGTGTGAGGGAGGAGTGAAGTATGTGAGAGATGGCATCATCAGTTGATCTATTGGGACGATAAGCAAACTGAAGAGGGTCCAAAGTAACAGGGATGGATGAGCTAATGTGGCTCTTAACAGGTCTCTCAAAAACCTTCATGACTATAGATGTGAGGGCCACTGGACGATAGTCATTCAGGCAAGAGGGTTTATTGTTCTTAGGCACAGGGATGATGATGGATTTTTTAAAGGAGGTGGGAACTACAGAGGTAGCAAGGGACTCGTTGAAGATAGAAGTGAACAAACCAGCAAGCTGATCAGCGCAGGACCTCAGGACACGGCCAGTAATCCCGTCAGGTCCAGCCGCTTTCCTGATGTTCACTCCCTTTAGTGCCCTCCGAACCTCGTCCTCCGTCACGGTGATCACATGATTCTCGCTTCTCTGCCTGCTGCTTCCTGACGCGCTGCCGCCATTGCATTCAAAGCGGCCGTAGAAGGTGTTTAATTCTTCAGCCAGCGACGGATCTGCACTCACCTCCGTGGAGGATTTGTTTCCAAAGGCACAGATGGTCCTTAGTCCCTGCCACATGCGTCGAGAGTCATTGAGCTGAAAATGAGACTCAATTCTCTCTTTGTATCGATGTTTGGCGGCACTTACAGCTCGTCTGAGAGCATAACACGCTGCTTTATACTCGCACATATTCCCAGACAAAAGAGCCTCGTTGTATGCGGCAGTGCGTTTGTTAACCGCATCACGGATTGTTCTGTCCACCCATGGTTTCTGATTAGGGAAGGTCTTTACAGTTATTGTTTCTGTAACTTGTTCGGTAAGTGTGTTTACAAAGCTCACTGCCACATCCGTGAACTCGCTGACGTCAGATGAGCTCGCCCTGAACATGTCCCAGTCGACGTCATCAAGAGCCGCCTGCAGCATAGCTTCAGAGTGGGAGGACCAACGCGTCACTTCCCTCTTCACCGGGGGTTCCTGTGTGAGCCTTTGTTTATATTCCGGTGTGAGGAAAATGGCGGCGTGGTCCGATTTACCGAAGGACGGTAGAGAGCGGGCCTTGTAGGCATTTTTAAACTGAGAGTAGCAATGATCCAGTGTATTCGGTCCTCTAGTTGGACAGGATACATGCTGGTGAATGTTCGGCATGACCTGCCTGAGGTTGGCTTTGTTAAAATCCCCCGCGATGATAAAGGCAGCGTCAGGATGTTTGTTAATGAAGCCGCTGAGCACATCGTGAAGTTTAGACAAAGCCAAGCCGGTGTCTGCCTGAGGTGGAATGTAAACGGCAGTAGCGATGACCACGGAGAACTCGCGGGGTAGATAGAATGGGCGGCAAATAATGGATAGATGTTCCAGATGAGGCGAGCAGGATCGCGACAGAGAGGAGATATTCCTGGGGTCACACCATTTCTTGTTAGTCATGAAGCACACTCCTCCACCTTTGGATTTACCGGCCTCGGCTGTTCTGTCCATCCGTAAAACAGAGAAGTTGTCAGACGGCGTTACAGCAGTGTCCGGAACCGAGGGCGTGAGCCATGTTTCAGTCAAACAGATGATGTTACAGTCCCTTATGTCCAGTTGGAAACTTATCCTGGCTCTAAGATCGTCCATCTTATTATCCAAGGATTGGACATTAGCGAGTAGAATGCTCGGTAAAGGAGGACTGTGAGCTCTTTTCCTCAATCTGTTGCGAATTCCAGCGCTTTTTCCACGGTGTTTCTTGTACCGTCTCCTGTGGCCTTTGTTCTCTGCGTTCCGAAGAATCTCAAGAGGCCACGATGGATTCGGATTCGGTGATAAAGTGTCCTGAACCAGGTTAGTGAAGCGGTTTCCAATGTCCAAGAGTGTACTTTTGTCATAGGTGATCAGTGCCGACGTTATGTGTGCAAAAAGAGAAATTCAAAATAAGTAAAAAAGTAAATAAAAGCACAGTCTTAGCGGAGCGACCTGGACGGCGACCAAACATAGCAGCGCCATCTTGATGAAGCGCTTTAGAAAAGAGATTTATTAATTATTTGAATATGTTCTGTTATTATGAATTGATTATGATTAAGGTATATCACAATAAATACAAATGATTGGTGCAAGTATTAATTGCATTATTGTTGTCAATGTAATTATGGTGGGGTGAACTGTCATAGTAAAATATCATTCTTGTTATTCTTGTGTATTGTGTTTTTTTTTGGACATTCTTTTATTTCAAATTAAAGCAAATGTACATAGAAAGAAACAATGTAGATAAGTAGAGAAGAAGTTTGTGTTTTTAATTACTGACTGGTTTGATGAATTAGTTAAATACATTTTTGACTCAGTAAACAAAAGATTTGTAAGAATAAATTGAGTTTTAGGATAATTTAAATAAGTGTTAAGAACTATAAGAATTTAGATTTTTTTTTGTGTTGTAAAGGTTAGAAGGTTGTTTGCAAAAGTAATTTGTTTTTTATGTTTGCATTAGTTTATATCGTCAAGGAATTAGTTGCTGTTCTATTATTTTTCTTTTTATGTTTGACAAAAATAATTATTTTGTTTGATGTTAATTGTATAGTAAGTTATCTGTGCTATTTATTTATAATAAGTCATATGAGATTTGTGTTTTTATTATAGAAAGTTATATAGGTTCGTATTCTTAATTAGAGATATGATAATAGTTTAAAAAGTGTATATAATAAAATAAAAATGATGCTGTTAAAATAGTGCTTTATAATATACACAGATGTGTGTAATGTACACAGTAATATATATATATATCCTTACGGCTGAGGAAGTTTGGAATGAGCCCCAGCATCCTCAGATCCTTCTACACCTGCACTGTGGAGAGCATCCTGACCGGCTGCATCACCGCCTGGTTTGGAAACAGCACCGCTGTTTTTTTTTTGCACGCTCTCAAGAATTTCACTCACCAAAGGCACTTGTGCTGTGGTGATGTGACAACAAAAGTGATTTGATTTGATTTGATTTGATTTTGATTTGAAGTTAACGCAAGTCACATGTGAATGACCGTAAAAATCTCACACCCTTTTCACTGCCATTATAAAGCTTAGAAGAGCTAAATAACTCTTGATTGTGTTCGTCTGAAAGAAGAAAGTCATATACACCTAGGATAGCTTGAGGGTGAGAAAATTATGGGGTAATTTTCATTTTTTGGGTGAACTATCCCTTTAGCCTACACTCCAGGTCAAATAAAAGCCATAATTAGGAAAATCATATGACATTCATCAGAAATTTAATTCACATTTCTGTAGAGCTGTACTGTGAGTATGAATCAAATGACTGAGTTCAGCTTTGAGAAAGAAACCAACCTGTTTGTTCCTCAGTATCTTCATGTTTGATGCTGAATACTTCTGCAATCCTCATGTCTTCACTCTCCTCTTTAATAAACGCCATCTTTTGTGTCACGTGGATGATTTTCTGTGAGTTTGGACAAGATGAGAATAATTAACAGAAAGAAAATAAATCCAAACTAAATGTGTTACTCATGTGTGGATGCACTTTGCTCAAAAACAAAACAAAAAAACTTTTAAAATGTTATACAAAACATTACAATGTTGGATTCAGTAATAAAACATTCATTATAAGAGTTCTCTTTAGAAGCATAAAAGTGCTGAACAGTTTTGAACAGTTCAAATACTCAAAACACAAACCTTTCTTCAGACAAATCACAACAGAGCAGGAGCGCGGCACAGACTTATGATGTCACATCTCCCCTCCAAAATAAAAGTCCCGTTCTCACGCTAAAATCAGAAATGTGCAAACATATTTACATGCAAAACATAAAAGATATCAACGATGTTCAGAGTTAAATTCTTGGTAAAATACATAAGGATGTTGTGCTAAATAATAACTAGAAATGAAAGAGTTTGAACTACATCTAATACATGGATTCCGTAAATGATTCAATACTTAATTTACGCTTATATATATATATATATATATATATATATATATATATATATATATATATATCTATCTATCTATCTATCTATCTATATATATATATATATATATATATATATATATATATGTATGTATATGTATATGTATGTATATATATATATATATATATATATATATATATATATATATATATATATATAGATGACAACAGAAAAAGGCACAGATCTATGAATAAGAATAGCAACACCTCTGGAATTACTGGGAAAAGATGAATGATACAGCTTCCCATCCAGTTCAAATTTTAAGATGATCTGCAGGTTTAAGATGAGTTTCCTGGAGGATGGCAATGTCAGCTAGGAGAGCTGATGTTTTGGAGGTGTAACACTTGTTGCTAATATTACACAGAAGTTCATGTACAGCCAGTTGTAAATTGACATATTACACCCAAAATGCACATATATAACAAAAGTTAAAAAAATAATAATAATTTAAATGAATGACATAATTATTATTTTTTTAATTCTTCCCCACCAAAAGCCCCTCTAACAAATCCTGACAGAAACAAAGTCAGCCCCCGAGTCAGAACACAATTCATCAGTTCCAACATACTAATTGGTCAAAAATCACGCTCCACATAACTAAATGTTAAACATCAGTATGGTCATCATGTCACATGTGGTTGGCACATGGTGTGAGATTTAGATAAACTCAAAAATGGAAATTACAGTAAAACAGAGCAAATCATTTCAGAAAGATAATGTGTCTCGCTGTGGCTTTGACAAATCCGACGGTCCACGTTACGTAGCACAACATGTATTTATCTTGCATAATTCATTGTTGGAAACTATTTTATTTTTGTCAGAATAACCACAGTGCAGAAAATCACAGTTCACACTGGAAGGAGGCGACGTTGAGGAGAAGAAAAAGAACTAAGAGAATGGTGTTTATTATTAATTTCATATTATAGATGCTGAAGGTCATTGTGTTGATGCTCGCTTGATTTAGTGTTTGAAGAATATCAGAGTGAGGTGCATGTTTGGCTACAAACTTGATAAATATTACACTTTTACAAATCATTTGATATTTGATATTAAAACATTTATCACATCCCTTACTGAAAAAACAAAACAAAACATGAATTTCTGATGTTTTCCATGTGATCACGTGTGGACAACAAAAACCCTAATTAATTGATTATGTACTTTTTCTAGAGCTTTTCTAATTTTGAGATGAATTTGGAAATGAGGGCATTGAGGGAGCAATACTGATGGATCATTTTATAGCAATTGTCTTTTTTCATCATGATTCATTTTTATGCATTTTCCCTTCACATTTCTCACTATTTGTTTTTTAAGATTTCCTGGAAATTAAATGATTTACTTTAATTTTACACCTTATGGAAGAGAATAAGGAGAGTGAAGAAACCTCATGTCAGAACAAGAAAAATATATATTTTATTTATTTATAGAATAAAGTCTCAAAACAGTTTCCCATACAATTAACCTCAACTTAACATTCCTTTCACATGTGATCAATGGTGGGAAGAGTTTCCAACAAAAAGGAAACTTACATTTAAATGCAGTAAGTATTTGCTCATTAATATTATTTGTGTTAAAAATAGAAAAAAAACAGCACTGTTTTGGTTAAACTATTGCATCCATGTTCCTTATTCATAGCCGTGATATTCCAGATTGTTGCTACAGTTATTATCGCTGTCAATCACACATTTGCTAGTGACATGGGATTTAGCAGATTTACCTTTGATAGCTGGTCATTTGCAATATTTAGCATAGTCTTTGTTTCATGTAGTTTATATTGGCTAAAATAAACCATTATCAAAAAAATGAAAAGTTTAATATTTCTCACTACGTGAACATGACTGAAATCACATATGAAACGTGTCACGATAATGTGTTGAGCAATAAAAGGACTGTCCCATATAAATCAGGATAAAAACAACAGCACGTGTCAGCCTCGGGTCTCCTGAGGTAACACAATCAGTGCACGGTGCTTCATATAACTATACAATTATAAAAACACAATTTGTTAAAGCAGCATTTTACGAGTCATTCTGTATCGTTTTCATCTGCTTCAGCGCTGTTTGTGGGTCTTTTCTGGCATCTGCTGATTGAAATAAACATTCAGCCTAGCAGACAACAACAATGTGAGGAACATTTAAGAGCTGTGATTTTGTGTGTGTTTTTATGTTCGTGTATTTAATTATTTAGATTATTTGGAGCAATAATGGTATTGTTTTTGAATGTCACTTGATCAAAAGTCAAAGTATGATCTGTGATGGGAATTAATGAGTCATTCTATATTTAGGGGTACATTTCATGTCAGCCAAAAAGTCAGGAAATCAGTATTCTTTTTTGATAAATAAACTAGGTG
Source organism: Schizothorax lantsangensis (assembly GCA_027422415.1). Taxonomy (NCBI): domain Eukaryota; kingdom Metazoa; phylum Chordata; class Actinopteri; order Cypriniformes; family Cyprinidae; genus Schizothorax; species Schizothorax lantsangensis. The sequence continues at coordinate 19,543 of JAPDDO010000176.1, read as the reverse complement.
GTTGAATAACATATCCCCTTAATGTGCTAAATTAATTCTTTGGCAAGCTTAAGCTCTAATGACTTTTTAAATATGTTCATGAAAATTAACATTTGATTCATTATTCTGTCAACTGTGTTACGGACAAATGCTGTGTCAAATGAAACATGAATGAAGTACCACATGTTTGATAAAACTTTTGTTTGAAGGTTTTTGAGTCTGTTCACCAGAGTTTTTGAGGTTATCTGTCTAACTGATTTGAAAATATGAATTTGGGGCTTCATAATGGGCGTTCTGTGGGATACTATCATGAAGGATGAAACTTTTTTTCAAAGACTTCCATCTCCAGAGATATCCTTTTTTTCTGATGGTTTAGTTCACATTTAAAAGCTTTACGACATAAAAACCACACATAACACAGTTGACAAACAAAGTAACACAGTTGACAGGACACATTAGAAGAAAAAGAGAAAACTTTCTTTAAGATAAAAACTTAATTTTTATTCAACAAATGTAAGTAAAAGCAATTAATCTGAGTTCAGTTTAAAAAAAAGATTAAAACATTTGAGTAAAATGATTAAAACTTTAACAACGAACAACAATTTTTAATCCATAGCGTCTATTGCAAACAAGAACAGGAAACAAGAACAGTCTGTCTAGTCCAGATGTGTTTCGTTTCTGAGGCATGTCTCATTGGTGTCTGTATAATCCATATGTGTGTCTGTGATGTATCGTGTGTCTCTGTGGTTTCTATAACAGTACTTTCCAACTCATTTACATTTCCAACTGATTGTATTTAATCTTCTTGTTCGTTTTGTTTAAGTAATTTGTTAGAATAAGTAATCCTTAACTGATTTTATAGTCATTTTTTTGTTTTCTTTTGTGCTTTCAGTCATTTTTTTTCAGTCGTTTCTTTTCTTTTAATTGTGGTGTTGATTTCAGTCATTTCACAAGTCTGAGATCTTAGACAATATGTTCCTGTCAATTTCCATATGACGTGAGGTCACAGAAGTAGGAGGAGGAATCATTCTGATAACATCTTCATGCAAATACCATAGGACATCATCTTGCTGTGGCCAGGAAAAGTGGTTGACTCCAATCCGGTGCATGCATTTCACATTGACATGAGTTTCATTCAAATCTTGAATCACTCCAGGATAAATTTCCTCATCATACTTAACACAGCACCACTGGCCGATGATGTCAGAGTTTTGCCAAGGAATTTCAGATGGATTCTGACTCTTGCCCTCCTGTGTGGATGCTGTTACCTGAATCTCGAAGGTAAAGGTTTTGGAGTTGTAACACTGACACTTCATGGTCTGTCTTGCAAAGACAGCTCACATCACGGTAAATTATTTGTCCTGGGGTAAGTGTTACAACTTGGTGAATGCGCATGGTTGATGGCACCACTGGAGATTATTGGGCATGCTCTTTACGGCCTCATTTATGTTCTCTTCACTGATGTAGAACAACTTTACTGACATCTGAACATCCAGCAGTGCACCGAATAAGAGCTCAGCATTAGGGATGTCTTTTCCGTGGCTGACCAGCCTGTCTGCGGTCCTTTTTAAAAAGCCTCCAACGCCATCTGGAGCACCCTTGCCGTGGCTTGCCTCCAGAAAGTTCCAGGTGCCTGACTGAAACCCATACTGCTGCAGCTTAGTACAGAATAGATAGAAATTGCCTTTCTGCCTGTACTGTGTGCTTGGCCCATCACTGAAAAAATGCACCACAGTAACATTTGGATAGGAAGACTTAACCAGGTCAAGTACTGGGGATAAATGGGTCCATATGGCAGCAGGGCCTTTCTCTTTTGATGGGCTGATTGTGCCAAAACACACGTTCATCCACTCCACCAACATGTAGAACTCCAGTGTGGAGTGTTGCCTGCTGCTGGTTGGATGCAAAATGTACAGCTTGGATTTCAGAGGAGTACTTGCAGGCGTAATTTTCTGAAAAATCTACATGTATTAAGCATTCACAATCTGTCATGTTCTTCTTTAGTTCCCAGAAGTAGGTGAATTGCTGTTTTATGTTAAAGAGATGTCTTTTGAAGTTTGTAAGCTGGTGTTGGAAGAGCTCAAGGATGTTCTGCAAAGTCGTCTCTGTCTTCTTTTTCACTGTGATCTTAACAGGCTTTCTCTTTTTTACCTTCCTTGTTCTTCTCTCTGACAACAGTCTCAGTTGTCCACTGTATGAAGAAAACACTTGCTTGCATGTCCCCCTCACTTGCAACTGGGAAGTCTGTATTTTTGCAGACGGGGCATTCATTGTACATACAATCCTTTGAGTTTGAGTCACAGCATACTGACTCTGCCATTTCCTCCAAGTCGGTACCCCCAATGAATCGGAGAGAATGCAGCTTCTCTACAAGAAAACCAAGATTCTCGTGTACCTTGCAAAGGCATGATTCCTGTCTGCAATGGATGGCTGGGCTACCCAGAATGGGCGCATACTAGGGATGTTCATTTTAACCGTTTTAACCGACCGATTAGAAGTATGACCGATTAATACAATCAGTTAAACGGTTTAAAGTCACTTATTTATTTATTTTTTCAGTAATTTATCAAAATATTTTAAAAGGTTTGCTGCATGGTTAAAATAAGCTATGCATATAAAAAAAATATTTTTTTAGAGAGAGAGAGAGAAAAAAAAAAAACATAAGTCGCATTTTATTATTTCATTCAGAAATAGCCGACGCGAATTACAAACATTATAATAAACACTAGGCTATTTTAGTTCCCCTCACTCCACAACAAATCCTTTCAATTAACAGTAGGCTATTTAGAAAAGAACAATAATTAAAAATGTAAAAATGTAAGAAGCTATAGCTATATAAACGACAAACCAAAATGAATTAATTTAGGCTAAAACGAAACTGAAACCAATGTTGGGTCTCCTTCGACTAAAATAAAATATGATTCTGCTTTCTGCCGTCTGCTTTCCGTTCGCGCAGAACACAAATGAACCGAAACTCTGCATAGGCTACTTGCACAGTTTTTCTTTCGTTTTCTTAAATTATTATTTAAGTGAAAATATATTTCTCATATAGGCCTATTTATTCGTTATAATAGTGTATATATATACAGGGCTCTAGACTCATTCCCACTGGTTGCACTTGTGCCTAATTTTCTCAGTTGGTCACATGAGCACATCATTTGGTTGCAATTTTTATTTTTTTATACAACATTTGATTAATCAATGCATGCTAATGAACTTTTATCATAGTTTATAGTTATATGGTAACGAAAGTGTTCAACATTCAACCCGTTGTTTTTCATCAGTATTATTTGTGATTTAAATTTTGTGACAGGAATTCCTCTTTTTGCTTTCACTTTCACATTCGTGATCTTGGTGTCACGCTTTACAAGAAAAGATGATTGTCTGTTTTGCTTATCTATACACCTTTCACTTTTTAACACTAAAACAAAAGATGGATTCATTGTTATTCTTAATTAAAAAGCACAAAAGCGCCTCTCTTCACGTGATCAGTGATCAGTGAAATCTTTCTCCTGCTTCAATGTGCTGCGGCTGGCAGCGCGCGCTTTGGGGCAGCGCAGATCATGCACTCGCACAAGTGCGACCATGTCAAATTTTTACTCACACACTCTCAAAAAATGGTCGCAGTCTAGAGCCCTGTATACAGGGGCGGACTGGGACAAAATTTCAGGCCGGGAAATCTCACACACATCCAGGCCATCCCATACACCCACAACAAATTTTGAAACCACGGACAACAATATTTTTTGTATGGCCATCATCATTATCACATAAAAGTTTAAATCCCTAGGCTGGGGCCGCGCAAAATAATTAAAGGTTATCTTGAACTTCCATTTTCATTTTTAGCCTTCATTTTCTCTGACATCTCTCTGTCTCTCATGTGTGTGTTGTTCTTGAACCTGTCACTTTTTCATCAACACGTCTCCACCTTGTTGCAAAACAGCCACCTCATTGTAATTTGTTTGCACATAGAAAAAAAAAATTACATTAGGACTATGTGTTATTGTTTTATCTTTCCTAAATTTCAAAATTAGTACAATAATAGCTACATCTTGAATATACCTTTTATAGAAAAATCGTAATACTTAACATGTTTTTGCATTATCACGAGTTTTTGGTCTTATTTTAAGTGAAATCATGTTAATTTTCGTAAGGGTTGTGTTGTTGTCTGCCTTAGCTCCCTCTAAACCTGTTATAAAACCATGTGAACATTTGTCTGCTAAAGTCCTACTCTTTACAATAGTAATTGTCATTTTGGTAATTTTGCAGCAATTGACTGCTACTGCTATCATTTTATAGCAGTTTAACTAAGTAAACTAAGACAAAACTACAATAGTCTGTGTATTTACAGATGTAACTGACCTGCACTTGAACAGGATAGTTTTGCCTCTCTGCTCCACCTGGGCACTTCTACTACATTCTCGAGTCTCGCGAGTCTTTTGGCGGATGCGCGGAGCGTGCGCGGAGCGTGCGCGAGGCGAATCGCGTTGCCAGCCAAGAAGACTAGCCGATTCATGATTTACTGGAGTTTTATTATTGAATGGCGAATTCGGAAATAATCATTTTAGTATAAATTCGGCAGGTAAAAACAACAACATAAAAAAAAAGTAGGGTATCAGGCCAAATTGGCTACCAGGCCACCGGGAATTCTCCCGGTTCTCCCGATGGCCAGTCCGCCCCTGACTGTATGTATATATATATATACACACACACACACATTAGAGCCAAGCTTTATTATGTACTGATGCCGTTCGGCACAACGTACTCGTGCAAAAGGATTTTCTCAGCACTCAACGTACAATAAAAATACATACAGATTGTGATTGATGTGGAGGGTGATCGTGAGTGGCGGTTTCCAAAATTAAACCAAGAATTGCACCCACCCATCTCATTAGGTGAGGTTAATGTTGAAATGAAAGTAATGAGTAAATTACTATAAAATAATATTATGGCTGTTAGACTGTTGTGTTCTTTTGCGTTGTCATGATGCTCATGTTTGGATGCAATGTTTGTATACTTAAACCTCCTCTGAGGACAGTGGGGGTTGTGAGTCACTGCACTGTTATTTTGGGGGTCTGAAAAAGTTACAAAAGTGTATTTGGCCAAAATCGCACCATATAGAAGACAACAGCTGTGCACAGGATATTTAAAACAAAAACGTACAAAAGTGTATTGGCTACAACTATTGGCAGATGCCAAGACTCTTCTCTGTTCTTTAAACACACAAAAACACTAGCCTTTATAGAGTAAAGTAAATGTTTATTTCTTGTGTAAAGGAAATGCTGTACTTAAACATCAGTTCTTTATTTACACTTACACTGTGAAGACGTAGACATCTGTCTTCAAGCTGAGTGGAGGCAGGGGTGATGATAATAATGAACTGATGTTTGATTACAGAGCTTCTGTCTGATGAACACAAAGCTTCTGGAGCAGACTTCAGTTTTCTGGTGTCTCTACTGAACCGCTGCAAATAAACAGTCTTGATAGTGACGTACAGATCATATTTTAGTCATCTGTGGCAGGTTTTGTGTTCATGCTGCTTGTGTGAGAGAAACTGCATCTCATGTTCATGCGTACACACATATCTGTACAAATCATGATTCACCACAACTTAACTAATGCTTCTTCTAAATTTACAAATCAAAAAAGAAATTTAGGAACAACCTCATGTACACGAAAAAGCACAAACAGCTTATAAACGTGTTCAAATGTTATGTTTAATCTTATCACGATAATAATGATATATTAAATTGAATTCTATAGTTAAGATTAAATCTGGTGAGAGTGTCTAACAAATCTGTTTTAGGTTAGATTTATATTATTTATATTTAAATAACTGATCACTAGGCTATATAAGTAATACATAGTTATGATTAGATGTATATTTCATCTTAAATATATGTTTGATCATACAGTAAGAACAGCTGTAATCTGCCTCTGTGTGAAAGCTGTTCATTGTGACTGAGCTGGTTTATTGAAGAGCAGAGAGGATTGTTTTAGGCCTGGAAATCACAGTTTTAGTTTCTCATAATTAACTAATGTTTATGTTTTATTGAAGAGCAGAGAGGATTGTTTTAGGCCTGGAAATCACAGTTTTAGCTTCTCATAATTAACTAATGTTTATGTTTTATTGAAGAGCAGAGAGGACTTTTATTTTGCTCTGGCGGCGTGACGTCATAAGGCTGCGTGCGCTCCCGCGTCTGTTGCGATTCGGCTCAAGAGAGGTCTGTGTTTTTAAGTGTTTAAACTGCTTAAACTGATAGAAACCGTTCAGTCAATTGTATAGTTTTTAAGTTTTAATTATTTGCTATTGACTGTAACATTGTAATTCTTTATCTTACATTAATAGGCGTTATTTTGTGTGAGTAAACGCACGTGCACACGAGTAACAGAAAAGGTGTGTCTTATTTCGCTCCCTGTGTCCTGAATCAGTTTATCATCAACACTAATTAACTCACTTCTCAGTAGCGACGGAGAAACTGAGCTTTTTGAGACTCGATTGAATCGGTTTCTTCTGAAATGATTCAGTGACTCGATTGCTCCTCAAATGATTCAGTGACTCGATTGAATCTATTGCTCCTTAAATGATTCAGTGATTCGAATCTCTGCTCGCTGGTCTAAACTGTGTAAATGCAGCGAGAACAACAAACACAACTCTTACAAACCAGCTGGATATCTTCTCATGCTAGTGTGATTTAGTGTATATAATCTACAAATTCTGATTTACCGTATATATCTCAACTAAATATGAAATGTCTGTATAGTTTGTGCTCTTTAATGAATGTGCAGCGCTAGTTTTGAGTTTTTGTCTAATCAGCTGATTTAACTCTCACTCCCTTACTAGTTTGCTGACTACTGAACTAGTGTGCTGACTACTGAACTAGTGTGCTGACTACTGAACTAGTGTGCTGACTACTGAACTAGTGTGCCGTCTACTGAACTAGTGTGCTGACTACTGAACTAGTGTGCCGTCTACTGAACTAGTGTGCTGACTACTGAACTAGTGTGCTGACTACTGAACTAGTGTGCTGACTACTGAACTAGTGTGCTGACTACTGAACTAGTGTGCTGACTACTGAACTAGTGTGCTGACTACTGAACTAGTGTGCCGTCTACTGAACTAGTGTGCTGACTGCTGAACTAGGGAGCTGACTACTGAACTAGTGTGCTGACTACTGAACTAGGGAGCTGATGGAGAGATTTAGTTTGGGTTTGCTCTCTGTTCATTGTTCTCTTCATCTTAAACACACAGAAAAACTCCTGCTGAAGCGACTGAGATCCACGTGACACACTGTTATAAAGATGGAGATTATTAAAGAGGAGACTGAAGACTTCAGGATTGAAGCAGTATTCAGTCTGAAACAAGAAGAGACTGAGGAACAAACAGGTTGGTTTCATTCTCAAAGCTGAATTCACTCATTTGATCCAGTTATTATATAATAAAGGTACAAAGCAGGTTAAGTTAAATGTACAAATAATTATAAAATGCTATAGACCGCGAATAAGATTGCAAAGAATAAGAATAGGCTAAATGATGTAACCCCAGAGCACATCTCTTGCGCGTCGCACTCATAAACTGTAAAAAAAAAATGGACGTAATGTCCGTGACGTCACTCGTAGGTTTCTGAAGAGCATTTTTGAAGCCTAAAGTGGGCGGAGCCGACCACTGCCATCTTGGCCGCGCGTCACTCCCGGATAATCGAAAATGGGCAAAAAGGCGGGACATGGGTGAAGCTGAGCTGAAACCACGCCCCTCTAGTGACTGCAGTGCCAAGACTTAACGCCAGCCTGGAGATATATGGTATTCTGCCTTCGTTTTACGGTCCATTAAAGTCTACCACACTTAAATTACAGTGTGACTTGTGTACTTATATACGTCTGTCGGCACTTCATTAGACAAACAAATTAGATAGATCGCGATCTAACAAACTGCACCATATAACAAAGCACTGTAAGCAATAACGACTAGATAACTTGGCAACAATAATTCATCGTAAATAATCTTTAAAGTGTTTTTCTTTAAAGGAGAGTGTATGTTCCCCTTCAATTCGGTCACTCTACATTGCTATGGGAAATAAATTTTCCTCGAATACTACTGAAGCCTTATTGAATCACGCCTGTTTGGAGTGGGCGCCTCCTGCCGAGCCGACCAGAAGCCGTCTGGATGAGTGGTACCTCCAGTCAGATCGCGGCCGAAACGACGCCCCGCGAAGACACAGCTCCTTTTTCCCCGAGGTGCATGACGAGATAAAGAAGTCGTGGAACGCGCCTCTCACCAGTCAGGTGCATAATCCGGGATCCTCCCTCCTGTCTTCTGTGGACGGAGCTGACCAAGTGGGGTATGTCAAACTCCCCCCTGTGGAAGAAGCCGTCGCTGCCCATCTCTGTCCTTCAGCCACGGCGAACTGGAGAGTGAGAAACCACGCGTCTCTCCCCTCTAAACCTTGCCGCGCCACTGCAAACCTCGCCGGCAAGGCATTCTCTGCGGCGGGCCAGGCAGCTTCAGCACTGCACGTGATGGCGATACTCCAGGTGTATCAGGCCAAGCTACTCAAGTCTCTGGATGAGGATGGGCCGGACCCTGAAGTGTTCAAAGAGCTCCGACACGCCACGGATCTGGCCCTCAGAGCGATGAAGGTGATGGCTCGAGCGATCGGCCACAATATGGGGAATCTTGTGGTGCTAGATAGTCACCTGTGGCTGACTCTGACCAAGTTGAAGGACTCTGAGAAGACGGCCCTTTTGGACGCTCCCGTGAAGCCCTCAGGTCTCTTCGGAGCGGCGGTGGAAACGTTCACGGAGCGCTTTGTTGAAGCGCAGAAGCAGTCGAAGACCATTAGCCACTTCCTGCCAAAGCGCGCTGGCGCGAAATCTCCTGCGCGTTCTCGCTCCTTTTCAGTGCAGCACGCGGGAAGACCACAAGCCTCTTCTGCTGCTGTTCGACGCAAACATGAGCCGGCGGTGAGATCAAGACAGCCGTGGCCGAAGCGCCATCAGGGCCCGAGACCCTGCCCTGACAGAAACGGCAGCAGCACCGGAATCAAAGCCGCGTTCCTGATGCTGTCTCTCGGAGGAGGAAAGCTGCACCCAGCGCCGAAGATGAGCCACTGAAGAAGTCTGCTCGCTCCGCTGTGTGTGCTCACCACACCCCCCTGCCTGTTGCGGGTGGCGAGAGCAATTGTCATGTTTGTGTTTTGACTGCTCCACTATGCAGTGCAATAAAGTTGAAAAAACACACAACTCCCCTCAATATCAGGGCAATTTTCCTCCTCTCACTCCCCTCTCCCCCATCACTCACTCTCACACTTGTGAGGTATTAAACTCCCCGCCTCCCAACGGCGAGTTACCCCTCATGGTGTGCAGTCCGCCTCCCCCGCTGTCACAGTTCACAGAAGCGTGGCAGGCACTGCCAGGGGTATCAGAGTGGGTTATGAAATCAATAAAGAACGGCTACACGCTTCAGTTCTTCCGCAGACCGCCCTGTTTCAACGGTGTGTTAATGTCCACTGTACGGGAGCGGAATGCCTCAGTTCTGCGAGAGGAAATACACAACCTCCTTGCAAAGCACGCTGTAGAGGCAGTGCCCCTCACAGACCACGAGAGCGGCTTCTACAGTCGTTATTTTCTGGTGCCAAAGAAAGACGGCGGACTCCGCCCAATCTTGGACCTGAGGCCGCTGAATCGCGCGCTTTCAAAGCACTCGTTCAAAATGATTATGCTGAAACAAATCCTCTCACATATCAGACCGGGAGATTGGTGTACAGGTGCATCTCAATAAATTAGAATGTCGTGACAAAGTTCATTTTTTCTTGTAAGTTAATTCAAAAAGTGAAACTTTCATATATTTTAGATTCATTGCATGTAAAGTAAAACATTTCAAAAGTTTTTTTGTTTTAATTTCGATGATTAGAGCTTACAGCTCATGAAAGTCAAAAATCAGTATATCAGAATATTAGAATATTTACATTTGAGTTTCAATTAATGACCATCCATACAGTATAAATTCCGGGTATCTCTTGTTCTTTGAAACCACAATAATGGAGAAGACTGCTAACTTGGCAATGATCCAGACGATGAATATTGACGCCCTCCACAAAGAGGGTAAGTCACAGAGGGTCATTGCTGAAAGGTGTGGCTGTTTACAGAGTGCTGTACCAAAGCATATTAAATGCAAGTTGACTGGAAGGAAGAATTTGGGTAGGAAAAGGTGCACAAGCAACACGGATGACCGCAAGCTTGAGAATACTGTCAAGCAAAGCTGATTCAAACACTTGTGAGAGCTTCACAAGGAGTGGACTGAAGCTGGAGTCAGTGCATCAAGAGTCACCACTCTCAGACGTCTTCAGGAAAAGGGCTACCAAGCCACTTCTGAACCAGAGACAACGTCAGAAGCGTCTTACCTGGGCTGTGGAGAAAAATAACTCTGTGGTCCAAAGTCCTCTTTTCAGATGAAAGTAAATTTTGCATTTCATTTGGAAACAAGGTCCCAGAGTCTGGAGGAAGAGTGGAGAGGCACAGATTCCATGTTGCTTGAAATCCAGTGTGAAGTTTCCACAGTCAGTGATGATTTGGGCTGCCATGTCATCTGCTGGTGTTGGTCCACTGTGTTTTCTGAAGTCCACAGTCAACGCAGCCATCTACCAGGAAATTTTAGAGCACTTCATGCTTCCTTCTGCTGACAAGCTTTATGGAGATGCTGATTTCATTTTCCAGCAGGACTTGGCACCTGCCCACACTGCCAAAGGTACCAAAAGCTGGTACAATGACCATGGTGTTACTGTGCTTGATTGGCCAGCAAACTTGCCTGATCTGAACCCCATAGAGAATCTATGGGGTATTGTCAAGAGGAAGATGAGAGACACCAGACCCAACAATGCAGATGAGCTAAAGGCAACTGTCAAAGAAACCTGGGCTTCCATACCACCTCAGCAGTGCCACAAACTGATCACCTCCATGCCACGCCGAATTGAGGCAGTAATTAAAGCAAAATGAGCCCCTACCAAGTATTGAGTACATATACAGTAAATTAACATACTTTCCAGAAGGCCAACAATTAACTAAAAAATTTTTTTTTATTGGTCTTATGAAGTATTCTAATTTGTTGAGATAGTGAATTGGTGGGTTTTTGTTAAATGTGAGCTTAAATCATCACAATTAAAAGAACCAAAGACTTAAACTACTTCAGTCTGTGTGCATTGAATTTATTTAATACACGAGTTTCACAATTTGAGTTGAATTACTGAAATAAATGAACTTTTCCACGACATTCTAATTTATTGAGATGCACCTGTATCTCCGTGGATTTAAAGGATGCTTATTTTCACATTCAGGTAGCCCCCCGCCACAGGCGCTTCCTGAGATTTGCATTCGAGGGGATAGCGTACCAATTCACGGTCCTGCCCTTCGGCTTATGTATGGCCCCTCGTATGTTTACGAAATGCATGGGTGCTGCTCTCACTCCTCTGAAGCAAAACGGAATGCGCGTCCTGAACTATCTCAACGACTGGCTAGTTTTAGCCCAATCAGAGAGCGCGCTGCTCAGCGACAAGTTCAGACTCCTCGCTCATATTCAGAGCTTAGGGCTGACTGTAAATATGCAAAAGAGCATGCTGGTACCGAGCCAGAACATCTCCTTTTTAGGAGTGGAGCTGAACTCAATCAAAATGCGAGCGCGTCTGTCGGAGGAGCACACTCACAAAAATTGATCAGTTCTCTCGCAGTCTTCAAATTAGGGCGTTCTCCCCCGCTAAAATGCTTTCAGTGGACGCTCGGCCAGATGGCTGCTGCCTCGACAGTGTGCAATCTAGGGCTCCTACATATGCGTCCGCTTCAGCTCTGGTTAAAGAGCCGGGTGCCACAGAACGCATGGCACAAGGGCACCTTGCGCATCAAAGGCCTCGTTTACACTGCAGGTCTTGATGCTCAATTCCGATTTGTTGCCTATATATACACGTTCTTTCAATTGTGACCCATATCCGATTCATGTGTTAACACTTGTTAGCGCCTCCACACGTGCTTCCTCCCGAGGATAATGTAACCTGTGCTGACAAAACGAGTCGAGCAAATTTGAAAAATTAGTTATTTTTATTTTCAGTCTCCATTAAAAGACCTTCAAAATTGTGTGATTTTTTTTTTTTTTTTTTTTTTTTTTTGGAATCGGACAAAAAAAAAGACTGCTACACCCGTTTAAAGTCGATATCAGCAAGGTTCAAGTTTTATTTGTCACATACACGACTATACAGGGATTGTATAACCAGCAGTGAAATGTGAGTCAGGTCCGCTCCATGGACAGTGCAAATATTGTAGAATACAACACAAGGGAAGTATACATAAAATAAAATGAATAAAAAATAAGATATAAAGCATAGAATATAAAATATAAAAGAATGTGCATGACAGTATGTTGTAGAATTAAATATTAAGCATGACTGTACGAGAGAGGAATGTGCAAACAGGTTGAACATGGTCGACATGAGCAGCAATCACAAAAATAATAAATATAAAAATAAGATAATAAGATATCAAGATACAGAAAGTGTTGTGTGCAAATGACACTGTCAGTATGAGGTAGATAATAATGAGTGTGAATATATTACTGATTGTGAGTGATTATTAAGTGAAGTCATCATGATGTTAAGAGGCTGAGTTTGAGTTCAGGAGCCTGATGGCCTGGGGAAGAATCTCCTCCTGGTTGATTGTTTTCCTCCAGTTCTTTTCTTATTAATAATTAGGCTACTATATTAATAATCACAATATAGCTGTTTTTTATTTTATCTTTCCTATTATTTAAGAACAGATGCAAAAAAAAAAATTAACAGTATAGGAATAAATAGTCTAGAAAGAAACAAATAATGCATTACCTTTATCATTTTACATCTAAACAAAAGCATTCATATAGCCTACGAAAAACATTATCAAGTGTAAAAATAATTTCAGTGTGTTCATTACAAATAAATTGATTATTAAAACTACAAAGCAGTTCAATGAAGTGCTACGAGTGATTCCCTCTTTTCTTTTATTGATAGATAACATTGAGACAGATGTCCTACTGTAACACACGAATCATATAAAGTTACACATCAGATGTTTTCCCCATCTGTTCCCCAAGCGTTCACTTAAGACAGAACAGATTATGATTGCGGGAATACTGAAATACTGTAATTCTGTGTATTTATGGGGATCGCGCGCCGTCAGAAGCGCCGTTATGCGCGCTCTTCAGAAGACAGTCAGTGCGAGAAGCGAGCGGAGAAAAGCTAATCCTCTCAAAAATATACAATTAAAGATAATTTTAGATATTTAATTACTATTTGGAGCCTTGGGATAGCTAAACGAGGGTTTAATGAACACATTTTTGTGAAAACCTCAAATTTGACTAAAATCGACATATTTCACTTTTTTTTTTTGCCTGTAGCTCAAAACAGCCCGTGTGCATTTTACACTCATTTTGCCAGCATGGGTCCCATATAACGTCATTAAACCATGGAGAAGTACCAAATTGTCAAGTTTTAATTACATAGAGATCGCGATGCCTCAAATCCGATCTGCCTGTTTACATGACAGTCGCATTGGCACATATCCGATTTATATCCAATTTATTTCCACATATGAATGAGGCCTGAATCCGATCTCGCTATATCCGAATGCATGCGTTTTTTTCCTGGTAACACTCTCATATAACAGATCTGATCTGTGTCACATATGAGCAAAAAATCGGAATTGAGTCACATTTAACTGACAGTGTAAACGAGGCCAAAGTGATGCGACTGTTTGCATATGATGGAGCAATATGACTCTGTATCGCCGGGGTGTTCATATTGGCCAAGTGATCAGGAGAAAGAATGTTACGACAGATGCATCTAGCACGGGCTGGGGAGCCATATGCGATGGCAGACCAGCCCTTCGGGACATGGTCAGAAACGGAGAAGTCATGGCACATAAACTGTCTGGAGCTCCGTGCTGTACACCTAGCGCTCGAGTGCTTTCTCCCAGACATTCTTCACCATCACGTTCTCACCAGGACGGACAGCATGACAGTAGTAGCGTTTATAAATCACCAAGGCGTTGTGAACTCACGACCACTGCTGCAGCTGGCGAGAGAACTCCTTCTGTGGGCAGATCGACACCTCCTCTCCATCCGAGCAGTACATGTCCCTGGACGCCTGAACTACGGCACAGACTTACTGTCGAGGGGTGGGGTAATCCACGGGGAGTGGAGATTACACCCGCTGACAGTCAAAATTATTTGGAGTGTATTCGGCAGGGCGGAGGTGGATCTCTTCGCATCAGCAGAGAACACTCACTGCCCGCTGTTTTATTCACTGACACACTCTCCCCTGGGAGTGGATGCACTAGCTCACAGCTGGCCGAAAGTACGCAAGTATGCCTTTCCTCCAGTGAAACTTCTGCCTCGTGTGCTTTGCAAAATCAGAGAGGAAAAGGAATCTGTTCTGTTAGTGGCACCGAAATGGCCCAATCAGCCATGGTTCCCAGAACTGGTGGAGATGCTGGTAGCCCCCCGTGGGCTATCCCACTGAAGAGAGACCTCCTCTCTCAAGCACAAGGAACGATTTAGCACCCAAATCCGGAGTCATGGAGCCTTCATGTCTGGCCGCTCGACGGAGCTTGCCAATAACAGATGCACTTCCTCGGCGCATGTTGAATACTATCTCTGAGGCTAGGGCTCCTTCACGAGGCGTCTTTACACACATAAATGGAGAGTTTTTTCAAGTTGGTGCATATCGCGGGGGTGAAGACCCAATCAGCTGCCCAATACCAATAATCCTTGTCTTCTTTCAAGAGCGATTTGATAGTGGTCGTATGCCATCCACATTGAAAGTGTATGTGGCTGCTATAACAGCCTTTCACGCGCATGTCGAAAATCGCCCGATCGGCAGAAATGACCTGATCATACGATTTTTAAAAGGAGCCAGAAGGCTGAACCCTCCTCGCCCTTCTACTCTACTGACTTGAGACTTGGCGCTTGTGCTTGACGCTCTCACGGGACCCCCGTTCGAGCCATACAAACAGCGAGCTTGCAAGCGCTCTCTTTCAAAACAGCGCTCCTGCTTGCGCTGGCCTCTGTTAAGCGAGTTGGAGACCTACAGGCGCTTTCAATTGACGACTTGTGTATTGAATTCGGGCGGGCAGGTGATTGCAGACTCACCTTGAAGCCTAGAAAAGGTTATGTGCCTAAAGTGCTTTCAACTCCATTTAAAGAGCAAGTCATAACACTATCTGCTTTCTGCCCCGAAACACCGACTGGGACGGAGCCGCTTAATACACTCCTACTGTGCCCTGTACGCGCGGTGCATACTTATATTGAGCGCTCTAGACAGTTCAGACTCTCGGAGAAGCTATTTGTATGTTTTGGTGGACGTACAAAAGGACTGCCTGTGTCCAAGCAAAGGCTGTCACACTGGATCGTCGACGCAATTGCTTCGGCTTATAGCTCTAAGGGCATGGAATGTCCTATAGGGGTTCAGGCCACTCAACCCGTGGACTCGCGTCCTCGTGGGCCTGGGCAAATGCCATATTTATTCAGGACATTTGTATGGCGGCAGGCTGGTCGTCACCCAGCACTTTCGTGAGGTTTTATAACCTAGATGTGTCGTCGCTTGCCTCGCATGTGCTGTCAGTGCGAGCAGCGCACGCGCCTACTCAGCCTCAGCTATGATCTGAGATGTGTATCAGTGGTTTCGATTAGGTCGTATACACCCTGTATTGACGCACCACCAATTCAATGCTGTCCCTATCAGTTTATCACAGTGTTATGATATAGTTCACCACGTCTTTTAGGACTTGGTCACCATCATACCGGTACGGCCGTGCATCATAACATGATTTCATTGAAATTAAACAATTTCAACTAATCTATATGTGAAAGCGCCGAAGCCGCCGCCATTTCACATTCTCTGTTTCACTGGAGTTAACTCCGCCCCTGGTGTGACGCGTCATCATCTAGTTGCCGTGCCCCCCCCTGACTTTTACATGTCACCTGAGGTGTGTTTACTAAGAGCGCCAATATCATTGCCGCTCTCATTACGGCTCTGAATGTGAAACTTGACATACTTAGTCAAGCCAGGCTCCATCGCTGTGACACGTCGGGATTTTATACGTTCCCATAGCAATGTAGAATGACCGAATTGAGGGGGAACTCTCTCGGTTACTCCCGTAACCTCGGTTCCCCCGAAATGAGGGAACGAGACATTGCTCTTATTGCCGTGTCACCAAGCTCAGGATCTTAGAATGCCAAGTTGCTTCAGTGAAAGATTCTGAATGGATGACGTACAAGCACTGCCTTATATAGAGTGGGATTCCCACTCATATTTCGCGTGCTTGAACGCTATTGGCAAGTTTCACTGGCGTGATTCAATAAGGCTTCGGTAGTATTCGAGGAAAATGTATTTCCCATAGCAATGTCTCGTTCCCTCATTTCGGGGAACCGAGGTTACGTGAGTAACCGAGAGCATTTTTGCTTTGTAATAAGAGTTCGGCACAAAACCGATTCATTCACTTAATGAGTGTAACCATTTTTACAGCTTTATATTAGGGATGCATCGATCCGATACTCAGGATCGGTATCGGCTCCGATCCGGTCATTTTCTGCGGATCGGGTATCGGAGAGACGAGACCGATCCAAATACGATATTGTGTGTATACTATTTTGTGTTATTGTTAAGCCCCACGAAAGCACAAAAGCATTATAAAGCACCATAAAGTCAAAGTCCAAGTGTTCTGAAGCCGTTCCATAGTTTAATGTGAGGTAACATTACAGATGAATATTTAAGTCATTAAATTCAAGTTCACTTAAACTCTTCTCTCTGCTGCGGCTGTCTGTTATCCTCCGTTCAGCGTTCAAACTGCGTGTTGCGTTCGGTTAAGACAGTCAAAACAATGAAACTCTCTTCAAGAGCGCTCAATAACTGAGATTTAAAACCATTAAAAGAAAAGGCTCAATAAACTATCGCGCAGATTTAATAAGCTACGCATCAATATCTCTTTCCTCTGTGCTTTGAACTTCTCTGACCGGAGCTGCGCGCTGTGACTCCGTGCTGCTTCAAGCACATCATTCTGCGCACGGGATGCGCATAAGAGCTTTGTGCCGTTCTCTATTGGAGCTTTTCGTATTATAATACTTTTGCACAATGAAATTATTTATAGCGTTTCTTGTACTGTCCTATCAAGGCTATTAATAATCTAATGTATAGCACAGTAATGGAGGCAGGACTCTCTATCATATGTTGCTGCCTTCAGTACTGTGCTATATATTTAAAAGAAATGTCTTTTAATTTTGTAGTTTATATTTATAAATAAATACATTTACTTGTTTTCATTAATGTATTTTACAACAATGCAAAGAGCAATGTGTAACATTTTACCAGATTTAGTCCTTCACATATTCACTTTTATTTGTTCCCCACTAAATAATGTTATTTCACTAAATGTTTAGATTTTATAAAATTGTGCACTCATGATTTTTCTAGAATAACTTTTGCTGCTAAATTATCCACTAACCTAGTTTATAATATTTTTGTCATAGATTATGAATGGGTCTGTTTACACCTGCAAGTGATGCGTTTTCTCTGATTTGTTTAAAACGTTTCCATTTACACTTGGCCACATAAATCTTCACAAAATGGATATAAATCCGATCTTCAATTCCCGCGCTGTATATACATTTAACGTCACGTCAACAAAATCAAAAGCGCTGCATTTTATTAATTATCAGCTCATTTCCAGATCAAAGACCGCAATATGAGAGCGCGCAGCATCAGCACTGGAGAGATAAGCCTGTCTTATGCTTTTAATGAAGATGATTGTGTTGGGCAGTTTGCGCGTCTGCGATGCTCAGCTACTCATCCGCGGTGAGGCTTGTTGCATTAGCGCAGTCATATCTGACTAAAATGTCATATAGACTATAACACGGTCTCACACGTTTATTATTTTTACATTTTGGGAGGAGTAAAATTCACATATGTGGTTTCAACAACCAGATGCCTTTACACATGTCCAGTTCGTCTGGAATGTGGCCCAGACCTCCTCCTGAAGTGTTTTGAGCGATCGGAATTATATTACAAAACGCATAAAGTGACCAGATGTAAAAAGCCCCTATATATATTTTCATGTTATTTTTCATTAAAATTAAGTTGTCTAGTAGATTGTGTTTAACACACAAAAGAGTGACACAGAAGTATATAAACTCTACATTGATAATAAAAAAAAAAACTGCGCTAGGATCGGATCGGATCGGATCGGAATCGGCGATTTTCTGGATCAGATCGGATCGGATCTGAGAAAATGGTATCATTGCATCCCTACTTTATATACGTTATATAAACACCACAGAATAAGACTTAAAAGTTATCAGAGGTGCAACAGCGCGTGTTCATATGTTTTCGATACAGAGTGCAAATGGCTGTGCATTTATTTGTGTTTTAACTAACTCGATGGGAGTGAAATGAAACCGCCCTGAACCCGAAGCTGTCTGTGATGTCTGTCTCCCCTCTTCCCCTCCGCTGCGCACCACCCCACTTTTTTAGCGTTTTTTTAAAACTGTGGTGAGAACTAACCAGTGCTGAAACGGGGTTTCATGACCCTTTAAGCAATTTTAAACCACAAGAAGAAGAAAGCGAAAGACAACTCGATTTGTTGTCTTTCGCCGTTGCACTGTTTTCCAAAGTGCGCACAGCTCAGAGAAGTATTTTACACAGCAATGAATACCATTCATTCTTCTCTCACGTCTCCATTTATTTATATATACAGTGTATATATATTTATATATATATATATATATATATATATATATATATATTTATATATATATATAAATATATGTGTATATATGTATATGAGACATGAGAGAGCCGGTTGGAGACCTGTTTTAACTAATTGCAAAGGCTAAATAATCAGTCAATGTCTACTGATGAATCAGTGAAATAATCAATGATTTGTTGATTATCATTCTAATAATCATTGGATTAATCAATTATGAAAATAATCAATTGTTGCAGCCCTAGTACACAAATGTTTTTCTTTTTCCAAATGTACCAATTGATTCACATTTATTCATTTTAGGCCTGATGAAAGTGAAAGAAGAAAGACAATATCTGAATGAGGTGGAGGAGAAATTAGCATCAACAGAAAGATCATGATGTGAAAAGGAGAAAAATCAGTGAGCTGCAGCATTAAAAAAACAGATGTCAAAAAGCCTTTCAGCTGCTCTCGGTGTGGAAAAACTTTCACGTGTAACAAAAACTTAAGAATCACATGTTAATTCATGCTGGAATAAAGCCTTTCCTGCTCTCAGTGTGGAAAGAGTTTTACAGGAAAAGTTATCTTAAGGATCATTTGCATATTCATCTTCAGAAAAGCCTTTCAGCTGCTCTCAGTGCGGAAACACTTTCACGTGTAACAGAAGCCTTAAGAATCACATGTTAATTCATACTGGGATAAAGTCTTTCAGCTGCTCTGAGTGTGGAAGAGAGTTTACAGAAAGGACATTTAAGGATCATTTGGTAACTCACTCTTCAGAAAAGCCTTTCAGCTGCTCTCAGTGTGGAAACAC